>JAIUCV010001400.1:10000-12500 GCA_026724425.1 Erythrophleum ivorense
TTGGACCTAGAGATCGAATTTTTGCACGATTTTTTGCAGGCATGCTTAGATTGATGAGATCTCCCTCCTCGCCAAATTTCATAATTTTTGGACACTCGTACAATATATTTTGAATTTTTTCCTTCTTAGGCAAATAGCCACCCAAGCGGCCACCGCCGGCCACCGTCTCGGGCGGGCGGCGACTCCAACATCCTCTTGGGGCCCTATGGCAATCATACAAATCAAAAAATCCAAAATGGATCGAGTGGATTTTAATTTGGTACGGGCACAACCATTTTGGAGCGATCCGGGCAAGCCGCGGGCAACCCGTGAGCAAGTGCCAATGATACCAACACTTGCCCGGGGCAAGTTCTCTTGTGCCAAACTCCACCATTGTGCCCAAGGTGCCGTGGGGCAATGATGCCAACCCAGAAAACCAAGGTGGACCACGTGGATTTCAACTTGGCACAAGCGCCACCACCATGAACTTGCCCGCGGGCAAGCCGTGAGCGAGTGGCCCCGTGCCAACTTTTGCCCGGGGCGGGTTCCCCCGTGCCAAACTCTTCCATTTTCCTCAAGGTGCCATGGGGCAATGATGCCAACCCAAAAAACCAAATTGGATCACGCGGATTTTCACTTGGCACATACGGCCCCCCTCGGACTTGCCCGCGGGCAAGCCGTGAGCGAGTGGCCCCGTGCCAACTTTTGCCCGGGGCGGGTAGCCCCCTGCCAAACTCTTCCATTTTCCTCAAGGTCCCATGGGGCAATGATGCCAACCCAAAAAACCAAATTGGATCACGCGGATTTTCACTTGGCACATACGCCCCCCCGCGGACTCGCCCGCGGGCAAGCCGTGAGCGAGTGCCCCGTGCCAACTTTTGCCCGGGGCGGGTTCCCCCGTGCCAAACTCTTCCATTTTCCTCAAGATCCCATGGGGCAATGATGCCAACCCAAAAAACCAAATTGGATCACGCGGATTTTCACTTGGCACATACGCCCCCCCTCAAACTTGCCCGCGGGCAAGCCGTGAGCGAGTGGCCCCGTGCCAACTTTTGCCCGGGGCGGGTTCCCCCGTGCCAAACTCTTCCATTTTCCTCAAGGTCCCATGGGGCAATGATGCCAACCCAAAAAACCAAATTGGATCACGCGGATTTTCACTTGGCACATACGCCCCCCTCAAACTCGCCCGCGGGCAAGCCGTGAGCGAGTGGCCCCGTGCCAACTTTTGCCCGGGGCGAGTTCCCCCGTGCCAAACTCTTCCATTTTCCTCAAGGGGCCATGGGGCAATGATGCCAACCCAAAAAACCAAATTGGATCACGCGGATTTTCACTTGGCACATACGCCCCCCTCAAACTCGCCCGCGGGCAAGCCGTGAGCGAGTGGCCCCGTGCCAACTTTTGCCCGGGGCGAGTTCCCCCGTGCCAAACTCTTCCATTTTCCTCAAGGGGCCATGGGGCAATGATGCAAACCCAAAAAACCAAATTGGATCACGCGGATTTTCACTTGGCACATACGCCCCCCCTCAAACTTGCCCGCGGGCAAGCCGTGAGCGAGTGGCCCCGTGCCAACTTTTGCCCGGGGCGGGTTCCCCCGTGCCAAACTCTTCCATTTTCCTCAAGGGGCCATGGGGCAATGATGCCAACCCAAAAAACCAAATTGGATCACGCGGATTTTCACTTGGCACATACGCCCCCCTCAAACTCGCCAGCGGGCAAGCCGTGAGCGAGTGGCCCCGTGCCAACTTTTGCCCGGGGCGAGTTCCCCCGTGCCAAACTCTTCCATTTTCCTCAAGGGGCCATGGGGCAATGATGCAAACCCAAAAAACCAAATTGGATCACGCGGATTTTCACTTGGCACATACGCCCCCCCTCAAACTTGCCCGCGGGCAAGCCGTGAGCGAGTGGCCCCGTGCCAACTTTTGCCCGGGGCGGGTTCCCCCGTGCCAAACTCTTCCATTTTCCTCAAGGTGCCATGGGGCAATGATGCCAACCCAAAAAACCAAATTGGATCACGCGGATTTTCACTTGGCACATACGCCCCCCCTCGGACTTGCCCGCGGGCAAGCCGTGAGCGAGTGGCCCCGTGCCAACTTTTGCCCGGGGCGGGTTCCCCCGTGCCAAACTCTTCCATTTTCCTCAAGATCCCATGGGGCAATGATGCCAACCCAAAAAACCAAATTGGATCACGCGGATTTTCACTTGGCACATACGCCCCCCTCAAACTTGCCCGCGGGCAAGCCGTGAGCGAGTGGCCCCGTGCCAACTTTTGCCCGGGGCGGGTTGCCCCGTGCCAAACTCTTCCATTTTCCTCAAGGTCCCATGGGGCAATGATGCCAACCCAAAAAACCAAATTGGATCACGCGGATTTTCACTTGGCACATACGCCCCCCCGCGGACTTGCCCTCGGGCAAGCCGTGAGCGAGTGCCCCGTGCCAACTTTTGCCCGGGGCGGGTTCCCCCGTGCCAAACTCTTCCATTTTCCTCAAGGTCCCATGGGGCAATGATGCCAACCCAAAAAACC
>JAIUCV010001400.1:22500-25000 GCA_026724425.1 Erythrophleum ivorense
CTTCTTAGGCAAATAGCCACCCAAGCGGCCACCGCCGGCCACCGTCTCGGGCGGGCGGCGACTCCAACATCCTCTTGGGGCCCTATGGCAATCATACAAATCAAAAAATCCAAAATGGATCGAGTGGATTTTAATTTGGTACGGGCACAACCATTTTGGAGCGATCCGGGCAAGCCGCGGGCAACCCGTGAGCAAGTGCCAATGATACCAACACTTGCCCGGGGCAAGTTCTCTTGTGCCAAACTCCACCATTGTGCCCAAGGTGCCGTGGGGCAATGATGCCAACCCAGAAAACCAAGGTGGACCACGTGGATTTCAACTTGGCACAAGCGCCACCACCATGAACTTGCCCGCGGGCAAGCCGTGAGCGAGTGGCCCCGTGCCAACTTTTGCCCGGGGCGGGTTCCCCCGTGCCAAACTCTTCCATTTTCCTCAAGGTGCCATGGGGCAATGATGCCAACCCAAAAAACCAAATTGGATCACGCGGATTTTCACTTGGCACATACGGCCCCCCTCGGACTTGCCCGCGGGCAAGCCGTGAGCGAGTGGCCCCGTGCCAACTTTTGCCCGGGGCGGGTAGCCCCCTGCCAAACTCTTCCATTTTCCTCAAGGTCCCATGGGGCAATGATGCCAACCCAAAAAACCAAATTGGATCACGCGGATTTTCACTTGGCACATACGCCCCCCCGCGGACTCGCCCGCGGGCAAGCCGTGAGCGAGTGCCCCGTGCCAACTTTTGCCCGGGGCGGGTTCCCCCGTGCCAAACTCTTCCATTTTCCTCAAGATCCCATGGGGCAATGATGCCAACCCAAAAAACCAAATTGGATCACGCGGATTTTCACTTGGCACATACGCCCCCCCTCAAACTTGCCCGCGGGCAAGCCGTGAGCGAGTGGCCCCGTGCCAACTTTTGCCCGGGGCGGGTTCCCCCGTGCCAAACTCTTCCATTTTCCTCAAGGTCCCATGGGGCAATGATGCCAACCCAAAAAACCAAATTGGATCACGCGGATTTTCACTTGGCACATACGCCCCCCTCAAACTCGCCCGCGGGCAAGCCGTGAGCGAGTGGCCCCGTGCCAACTTTTGCCCGGGGCGAGTTCCCCCGTGCCAAACTCTTCCATTTTCCTCAAGGGGCCATGGGGCAATGATGCCAACCCAAAAAACCAAATTGGATCACGCGGATTTTCACTTGGCACATACGCCCCCCTCAAACTCGCCCGCGGGCAAGCCGTGAGCGAGTGGCCCCGTGCCAACTTTTGCCCGGGGCGAGTTCCCCCGTGCCAAACTCTTCCATTTTCCTCAAGGGGCCATGGGGCAATGATGCAAACCCAAAAAACCAAATTGGATCACGCGGATTTTCACTTGGCACATACGCCCCCCCTCAAACTTGCCCGCGGGCAAGCCGTGAGCGAGTGGCCCCGTGCCAACTTTTGCCCGGGGCGGGTTCCCCCGTGCCAAACTCTTCCATTTTCCTCAAGGGGCCATGGGGCAATGATGCCAACCCAAAAAACCAAATTGGATCACGCGGATTTTCACTTGGCACATACGCCCCCCTCAAACTCGCCAGCGGGCAAGCCGTGAGCGAGTGGCCCCGTGCCAACTTTTGCCCGGGGCGAGTTCCCCCGTGCCAAACTCTTCCATTTTCCTCAAGGGGCCATGGGGCAATGATGCAAACCCAAAAAACCAAATTGGATCACGCGGATTTTCACTTGGCACATACGCCCCCCCTCAAACTTGCCCGCGGGCAAGCCGTGAGCGAGTGGCCCCGTGCCAACTTTTGCCCGGGGCGGGTTCCCCCGTGCCAAACTCTTCCATTTTCCTCAAGGTGCCATGGGGCAATGATGCCAACCCAAAAAACCAAATTGGATCACGCGGATTTTCACTTGGCACATACGCCCCCCCTCGGACTTGCCCGCGGGCAAGCCGTGAGCGAGTGGCCCCGTGCCAACTTTTGCCCGGGGCGGGTTCCCCCGTGCCAAACTCTTCCATTTTCCTCAAGATCCCATGGGGCAATGATGCCAACCCAAAAAACCAAATTGGATCACGCGGATTTTCACTTGGCACATACGCCCCCCTCAAACTTGCCCGCGGGCAAGCCGTGAGCGAGTGGCCCCGTGCCAACTTTTGCCCGGGGCGGGTTGCCCCGTGCCAAACTCTTCCATTTTCCTCAAGGTCCCATGGGGCAATGATGCCAACCCAAAAAACCAAATTGGATCACGCGGATTTTCACTTGGCACATACGCCCCCCCGCGGACTTGCCCTCGGGCAAGCCGTGAGCGAGTGCCCCGTGCCAACTTTTGCCCGGGGCGGGTTCCCCCGTGCCAAACTCTTCCATTTTCCTCAAGGTCCCATGGGGCAATGATGCCAACCCAAAAAACCAAATTGGATCACGCGGATTTTCACTTGGCACATACGCCCCCCCGCGGACTTGCCCTCGGGCAAGCCGTGAGCGAGTGCCCCGTGCCAACTTTTGCCCGGGGCGGGTTCCCCCGTGCCAAAC
>JAIUCV010001400.1:35000-37500 GCA_026724425.1 Erythrophleum ivorense
AGTGGATTTTAATTTGGTACGGGCACAACCATTTTGGAGCGATCCGGGCAAGCCGCGGGCAACCCGTGAGCAAGTGCCAATGATACCAACACTTGCCCGGGGCAAGTTCTCTTGTGCCAAACTCCACCATTGTGCCCAAGGTGCCGTGGGGCAATGATGCCAACCCAGAAAACCAAGGTGGACCACGTGGATTTCAACTTGGCACAAGCGCCACCACCATGAACTTGCCCGCGGGCAAGCCGTGAGCGAGTGGCCCCGTGCCAACTTTTGCCCGGGGCGGGTTCCCCCGTGCCAAACTCTTCCATTTTCCTCAAGGTGCCATGGGGCAATGATGCCAACCCAAAAAACCAAATTGGATCACGCGGATTTTCACTTGGCACATACGGCCCCCCTCGGACTTGCCCGCGGGCAAGCCGTGAGCGAGTGGCCCCGTGCCAACTTTTGCCCGGGGCGGGTAGCCCCCTGCCAAACTCTTCCATTTTCCTCAAGGTCCCATGGGGCAATGATGCCAACCCAAAAAACCAAATTGGATCACGCGGATTTTCACTTGGCACATACGCCCCCCCGCGGACTCGCCCGCGGGCAAGCCGTGAGCGAGTGCCCCGTGCCAACTTTTGCCCGGGGCGGGTTCCCCCGTGCCAAACTCTTCCATTTTCCTCAAGATCCCATGGGGCAATGATGCCAACCCAAAAAACCAAATTGGATCACGCGGATTTTCACTTGGCACATACGCCCCCCCTCAAACTTGCCCGCGGGCAAGCCGTGAGCGAGTGGCCCCGTGCCAACTTTTGCCCGGGGCGGGTTCCCCCGTGCCAAACTCTTCCATTTTCCTCAAGGTCCCATGGGGCAATGATGCCAACCCAAAAAACCAAATTGGATCACGCGGATTTTCACTTGGCACATACGCCCCCCTCAAACTCGCCCGCGGGCAAGCCGTGAGCGAGTGGCCCCGTGCCAACTTTTGCCCGGGGCGAGTTCCCCCGTGCCAAACTCTTCCATTTTCCTCAAGGGGCCATGGGGCAATGATGCCAACCCAAAAAACCAAATTGGATCACGCGGATTTTCACTTGGCACATACGCCCCCCTCAAACTCGCCCGCGGGCAAGCCGTGAGCGAGTGGCCCCGTGCCAACTTTTGCCCGGGGCGAGTTCCCCCGTGCCAAACTCTTCCATTTTCCTCAAGGGGCCATGGGGCAATGATGCAAACCCAAAAAACCAAATTGGATCACGCGGATTTTCACTTGGCACATACGCCCCCCCTCAAACTTGCCCGCGGGCAAGCCGTGAGCGAGTGGCCCCGTGCCAACTTTTGCCCGGGGCGGGTTCCCCCGTGCCAAACTCTTCCATTTTCCTCAAGGGGCCATGGGGCAATGATGCCAACCCAAAAAACCAAATTGGATCACGCGGATTTTCACTTGGCACATACGCCCCCCTCAAACTCGCCAGCGGGCAAGCCGTGAGCGAGTGGCCCCGTGCCAACTTTTGCCCGGGGCGAGTTCCCCCGTGCCAAACTCTTCCATTTTCCTCAAGGGGCCATGGGGCAATGATGCAAACCCAAAAAACCAAATTGGATCACGCGGATTTTCACTTGGCACATACGCCCCCCCTCAAACTTGCCCGCGGGCAAGCCGTGAGCGAGTGGCCCCGTGCCAACTTTTGCCCGGGGCGGGTTCCCCCGTGCCAAACTCTTCCATTTTCCTCAAGGTGCCATGGGGCAATGATGCCAACCCAAAAAACCAAATTGGATCACGCGGATTTTCACTTGGCACATACGCCCCCCCTCGGACTTGCCCGCGGGCAAGCCGTGAGCGAGTGGCCCCGTGCCAACTTTTGCCCGGGGCGGGTTCCCCCGTGCCAAACTCTTCCATTTTCCTCAAGATCCCATGGGGCAATGATGCCAACCCAAAAAACCAAATTGGATCACGCGGATTTTCACTTGGCACATACGCCCCCCTCAAACTTGCCCGCGGGCAAGCCGGTGAGCGAGTGGCCCCGTGCCAACTTTTGCCCGGGGCGGGTTGCCCCGTGCCAAACTCTTCCATTTTCCTCAAGGTCCCATGGGGCAATGATGCCAACCCAAAAAACCAAATTGGATCACGCGGATTTTCACTTGGCACATACGCCCCCCCGCGGACTTGCCCTCGGGCAAGCCGTGAGCGAGTGCCCCGTGCCAACTTTTGCCCGGGGCGGGTTCCCCCGTGCCAAACTCTTCCATTTTCCTCAAGGTCCCATGGGGCAATGATGCCAACCCAAAAAACCAAATTGGATCACGCGGATTTTCACTTGGCACATACGCCCCCCCGCGGACTTGCCCTCGGGCAAGCCGTGAGCGAGTGCCCCGTGCCAACTTTTGCCCGGGGCGGGTTCCCCCGTGCCAAACTCTTCCATTTTCCTCAAGATCCCATGGGGCAATGATGCCAACCCAAAAAACCAAATTGGATCACGCGGATTTTCACATGGCACATACGCCCCCCTCAAACTCGCCCGCGGGCAAGCCGTGA
>JAIUCV010001400.1:57500-65000 GCA_026724425.1 Erythrophleum ivorense
GGGGGGTGAGCATGGCACCAAGAGAGCCTTCCCCCCTAAAGAGCAAAACGCACCCTTTCCATCCTGGCAGGAAGAGATATACATTTTCGCCAGCTAGCACAAGTTTTTTTTTGGACCTAGAGATCGAATTTTTGCACGATTTTTTGCAGGCATGCTTAGATTGATGAGATCTCCCTCCTCGCCAAATTTCATAATTTTTGGACACTCGTACAATATATTTTGAATTTTTTCCTTCTTAGGCAAATAGCCACCCAAGCGGCCACCGCCGGCCACCGTCTCGGGCGGGGCGGCGACTCCAACATCCTCTTGGGGCCCTATGGCAATCATACAAATCAAAAAATCCAAAATGGATCGAGTGGATTTTAATTTGGTACGGGCACAACCATTTTGGAGCGATCCGGGCAAGCCGCGGGCAACCCGTGAGCAAGTGCCAATGATACCAACACTTGCCCGGGGCAAGTTCTCTTGTGCCAAACTCCACCATTGTGCCCAAGGTGCCGTGGGGCAATGATGCCAACCCAGAAAACCAAGGTGGACCACGTGGATTTCAACTTGGCACAAGCGCCACCACCATGAACTTGCCCGCGGGCAAGCCGTGAGCGAGTGGCCCCGTGCCAACTTTTGCCCGGGGCGGGTTCCCCCGTGCCAAACTCTTCCATTTTCCTCAAGGTGCCATGGGGCAATGATGCCAACCCAAAAAACCAAATTGGATCACGCGGATTTTCACTTGGCACATACGGCCCCCCTCGGACTTGCCCGCGGGCAAGCCGTGAGCGAGTGGCCCCGTGCCAACTTTTGCCCGGGGCGGGTAGCCCCCTGCCAAACTCTTCCATTTTCCTCAAGGTCCCATGGGGCAATGATGCCAACCCAAAAAACCAAATTGGATCACGCGGATTTTCACTTGGCACATACGCCCCCCCGCGGACTCGCCCGCGGGCAAGCCGTGAGCGAGTGCCCCGTGCCAACTTTTGCCCGGGGCGGGTTCCCCCGTGCCAAACTCTTCCATTTTCCTCAAGATCCCATGGGGCAATGATTCCAACCCAAAAAACCAAATTGGATCACGCGGATTTTCACTTGGCACATACGCCCCCCCTCAAACTTGCCCGCGGGCAAGCCGTGAGCGAGTGGCCCCGTGCCAACTTTTGCCCGGGGCGGGTTCCCCCGTGCCAAACTCTTCCATTTTCCTCAAGGTCCCATGGGGCAATGATGCCAACCCAAAAAACCAAATTGGATCACGCGGATTTTCACTTGGCACATACGCCCCCCTCAAACTCGCCCGCGGGCAAGCCGTGAGCGAGTGGCCCCGTGCCAACTTTTGCCCGGGGCGAGTTCCCCCGTGCCAAACTCTTCCATTTTCCTCAAGGGGCCATGGGGCAATGATGCCAACCCAAAAAACCAAATTGGATCACGCGGATTTTCACTTGGCACATACGCCCCCCTCAAACTCGCCCGCGGGCAAGCCGTGAGCGAGTGGCCCCGTGCCAACTTTTGCCCGGGGCGAGTTCCCCCGTGCCAAACTCTTCCATTTTCCTCAAGGGGCCATGGGGCAATGATGCAAACCCAAAAAACCAAATTGGATCACGCGGATTTTCACTTGGCACATACGCCCCCCCTCAAACTTGCCCGCGGGCAAGCCGTGAGCGAGTGGCCCCGTGCCAACTTTTGCCCGGGGCGGGTTCCCCCGTGCCAAACTCTTCCATTTTCCTCAAGGGGCCATGGGGCAATGATGCCAACCCAAAAAACCAAATTGGATCACGCGGATTTTCACTTGGCACATACGCCCCCCTCAAACTCGCCAGCGGGCAAGCCGTGAGCGAGTGGCCCCGTGCCAACTTTTGCCCGGGGCGAGTTCCCCCGTGCCAAACTCTTCCATTTTCCTCAAGGGGCCATGGGGCAATGATGCAAACCCAAAAAACCAAATTGGATCACGCGGATTTTCACTTGGCACATACGCCCCCCCCTCAAACTTGCCCGCGGGCAAGCCGTGAGCGAGTGGCCCCGTGCCAACTTTTGCCCGGGGCGGGTTCCCCCGTGCCAAACTCTTCCATTTTCCTCAAGATCCCATGGGGCAATGATGCCAACCCAAAAAACCAAATTGGATCACGCGGATTTTCACTTGGCACATACGCCCCCCTCAAACTCGCCCGCCGTCCGTTTGCCGACCAGCAGTAGGGGCGCGAGCCCCCAAAGGCACGTGTCGTCGGCGAGCCCCGTGCGGCGGACGAGCCGCGCGGGACGCCGTGAAGAAATTCCCATCGGGCGGCGGGTAGAATCCTTTGCAGACGACTTAAATACGCGACAGGGTATTGTAAGTGGCAGAGTGGCCTTGCTGCCACGATCCACTGAGATTCAGCCTTAGTCGCTTCGATTCGTCCCTCCCCCTCGGCATTACAAATCACATGAAATTGGGAAACGAGGTTTCAACTCGACTTTAGGAACCGCCCTCCTTCGATTTCAAGTTTGCTGCCCCACTTCGAGCCGAGTACCGTGCGTCGGGTCAGTGTGCGCGGCAACATGCTGCCCGCCCCCGTTGAAGGTCCCCGAGTAGGTTCCAATGTGAATCGCCACAGTTCAAGTAGGCAGCAGACCTTGCCCTCCAGCTGGTTGAGCTTGTACTGTGGCGCTGCAAAAATTAGCCCGCGGTGGCGAAAGTAGACACAGGGCCAACTATTCACGGCTTGCCCGCCAAGGGGGACAAAAGTGCCAAGTAGAAATCCGCGTGATCCAACCTGGTTTTCTAGGTTGGCATCATTGTCCCATGGCACATCGAGCAAAATGGAAGAGTTTTGCACGAGAGAACTTGCCTTGGGCAAAAGTTGGTACGGGGCCACTTGATCACGGCTTGCCCGCGGGCAAGTTCAAGGCGGGGGGCATGTGGCAAGTGGAAATCCGCGTGATCCAATTTGGTTTTTTGGGTTGGCATCATTGCCCCATGGGATCTTGAGGAAAATGGAAGAGTTTGGCACGGGGGAACCCGCCCCGGGCAAAAGTTGGCACGGGGCCACTCGCTCACGGCTTGCCCGCGGGCAAGTTTGAGGGGGGGCGTATGTGCCAAGTGAAAATCCGCGTGATCCAATTTGGTTTTTTGGGTTTGCATCATTGCCCCATGGCCCCTTGAGGAAAATGGAAGAGTTTGGCACGGGGGAACTCGCCCCGGGCAAAAGTTGGCACGGGGCCACTCGCTCACGGCTTGCCCGCGGGCGAGTTTGAGGGGGGCGTATGTGCCATGTGAAAATCCGCGTGATCCAATTTGGTTTTTTGGGTTGGCATCATTGCCCCATGGGATCTTGAGGAAAATGGAAGAGTTTGGCACGGGGGAACCCGCCCCGGGCAAAAGTTGGCACGGGGCACTCGCTCACGGCTTGCCCGCGGGCAAGTCCGCGGGGGGGCGTATGTGCCAAGTGAAAATCCGCGTGATCCAATTTGGTTTTTTGGGTTGGCATCATTGCCCCATGGGACCTTGAGGAAAATGGAAGAGTTTGGCACGGGGCAACCCGCCCCGGGCAAAAGTTGGCACGGGGCCACTCGCTCACGGCTTGCCCGCGGGCAAGTTTGAGGGGGGCGTATGTGCCAAGTGAAAATCCGCGTGATCCAATTTGGTTTTTTGGGTTGGCATCATTGCCCCATGGGATCTTGAGGAAAATGGAAGAGTTTGGCACGGGGGAACCCGCCCCGGGCAAAAGTTGGCACGGGGCCACTCGCTCACGGCTTGCCCGCGGGCAAGTCCGAGGGGGGGCGTATGTGCCAAGTGAAAATCCGCGTGATCCAATTTGGTTTTTTGGGTTGGCATCATTGCCCCATGGCACCTTGAGGAAAATGGAAGAGTTTGGCACGGGGGAACCCGCCCCGGGCAAAAGTTGGCACGGGGCCACTCGCTCACGGCTTGCCCGCGGGCAAGTTTGAGGGGGGGCGTATGTGCCAAGTGAAAATCCGCGTGATCCAATTTGGTTTTTTGGGTTTGCATCATTGCCCCATGGCCCCTTGAGGAAAATGGAAGAGTTTGGCACGGGGGAACTCGCCCCGGGCAAAAGTTGGCACGGGGCCACTCGCTCACGGCTTGCCCGCGGGCGAGTTTGAGGGGGGCGTATGTGCCAAGTGAAAATCCGCGTGATCCAATTTGGTTTTTTGGGTTGGCATCATTGCCCCATGGCCCCTTGAGGAAAATGGAAGAGTTTGGCACGGGGGAACCCGCCCCGGGCAAAAGTTGGCACGGGGCCACTCGCTCACGGCTTGCCCGCGGGCCAGTTTGAGGGGGGCGTATGTGCCAAGTGAAAATCCGCGTGATCCAATTTGGTTTTTTGGGTTTGCATCATTGCCCCATGGCCCCTTGAGGAAAATGGAAGAGTTTGGCACGGGGGAACTCGCCCCGGGCAAAAGTTGGCACGGGGCCACTCGCTCACGGCTTGCCCGCGGGCGAGTTTGAGGGGGGCGTATGTGCCAAGTGAAAATCCGCGTGATCCAATTTGGTTTTTTGGGTTGGCATCATTGCCCCATGGCCCCTTGAGGAAAATGGAAGAGTTTGGCACGGGGGAACTCGCCCCGGGCAAAAGTTGGCACGGGGCCACTCGCTCACGGCTTGCCCGCGGGCGAGTTTGAGGGGGGCGTATGTGCCAAGTGAAAATCCGCGTGATCCAATTTGGTTTTTTGGGTTGGCATCATTGCCCCATGGGACCTTGAGGAAAATGGAAGAGTTTGGCACGGGGGAACCCGCCCCGGGCAAAAGTTGGCACGGGGCCACTCGCTCACGGCTTGCCCGCGGGCAAGTTTGAGGGGGGGCGTATGTGCCAAGTGAAAATCCGCGTGATCCAATTTGGTTTTTTGGGTTGGCATCATTGCCCCATGGGATCTTGAGGAAAATGGAAGAGTTTGGCACGGGGGAACCCGCCCCGGGCAAAAGTTGGCACGGGGCACTCGCTCACGGCTTGCCCGCGGGCAAGTCCGCGGGGGGGCGTATGTGCCAAGTGAAAATCCGCGTGATCCAATTTGGTTTTTTGGGTTGGCATCATTGCCCCATGGCCCCTTGAGGAAAATGGAAGAGTTTGGCACGGGGGAACTCGCCCCGGGCAAAAGTTGGCACGGGGCCACTCGCTCACCGGCTTGCCCGCGGGCGAGTTTGAGGGGGGCGTATGTGCCATGTGAAAATCCGCGTGATCCAATTTGGTTTTTTGGGTTGGCATCATTGCCCCATGGGATCTTGAGGAAAATGGAAGAGTTTGGCACGGGGGAACCCGCCCCGGGCAAAAGTTGGCACGGGGCACTCGCTCACGGCTTGCCCGCGGGCAAGTCCGCGGGGGGGCGTATGTGCCAAGTGAAAATCCGTGTGATCCAATTTGGTTTTTTGGGTTGGCATCATTGCCCCATGGGACCTTGAGGAAAATGGAAGAGTTTGGCACGGGGCAACCCGCCCCGGGCAAAAGTTGGCACGGGGCCACTCGCTCACGGCTTGCCCGCGGGCAAGTTTGAGGGGGGCGTATGTGCCAAGTGAAAATCCGCGTGATCCAATTTGGTTTTTTGGGTTGGCATCATTGCCCCATGGGATCTTGAGGAAAATGGAAGAGTTTGGCACGGGGGAACCCGCCCCGGGCAAAAGTTGGCACGGGGCCACTCGCTCACGCTTGCCCGCGGGCAAGTCCGAGGGGGGGCGTATGTGCCAAGTGAAAATCCGCGTGATCCAATTTGGTTTTTTGGGGTTGGCATCATTGCCCCATGGCACCCTTGAGGGAAAATGGAAGAGTTTGGCACGGGGGAACCCGCCCCGGGCAAAAGTTGGCACGGGGCCACTCGCTCACGGCTTGCCCGCGGGCAAGTTTGAGGGGGGGCGTATGTGCCAAGTGAAAATCCGCGTGATCCAATTTGGTTTTTTGGGTTTGCATCATTGCCCCATGGCCCCTTGAGGAAAATGGAAGAGTTGGCACGGGGGAACTCGCCCCGGGCAAAAGTTGGCACGGGGCCACTCGCTCACGGCTTGCCCGCGGGCGAGTTTGAGGGGGGCGTATGTGCCAAGTGAAAATCCGCGTGATCCAATTTGGTTTTTTGGGTTGGCATCATTGCCCCATGGCCCCTTGAGGAAAATGGAAGAGTTTGGCACGGGGGAACCCGCCCCGGGCAAAAGTTGGCACGGGGCCACTCGCTCACCGGCTTGCCCGCGGGCAAGTTTGAGGGGGGCGTATGTGCCAAGTGAAAATCCGCGTGATCCAATTTGGTTTTTTGGGTTTGCATCATTGCCCCATGGCCCCTTGAGGAAAATGGAAGAGTTTGGCACGGGGGAACTCGCCCCGGGCAAAAGTTGGCACGGGGCCACTCGCTCACGGCTTGCCCGCGGGCGAGTTTGAGGGGGGCGTATGTGCCAAGTGAAAATCCGCGTGATCCAATTTGGTTTTTTGGGTTGGCATCATTGCCCCATGGCCCCTTGAGGAAAATGGAAGAGTTTGGCACGGGGGAACTCGCCCCGGGCAAAAGTTGGCACGGGGCCACTCGCTCACGGCTTGCCCGCGGGCGAGTTTGAGGGGGGCGTATGTGCCAAGTAAAAATCCGCGTGATCCAATTTGGTTTTTTGGGTTGGCATCATTGCCCCATGGGACCTTGAGGAAAATGGAAGAGTTTGGCACGGGGGAACCCGCCCCGGGCAAAAGTTGGCACGGGGCCACTCGCTCACGGCTTGCCCGCGGGCAAGTTTGAGGGGGGGCGTATGTGCCAAGTGAAAATCCGCGTGATCCAATTTGGTTTTTTGGGTTGGCATCATTGCCCCATGGGATCTTGAGGAAAATGGAAGAGTTTGGCACGGGGGAACCCGCCCCGGGCAAAAGTTGGCACGGGGCCACTCGCTCACGGCTTGCCCGCGGGCAAGTCCGCGGGGGGGCGTATGTGCCAAGTGAAAATCCGCGTGATCCAATTTGGTTTTTTGGGTTGGCATCATTGCCCCATGGGACCTTGAGGAAAATGGAAGAGTTTGGCAGGGGGCTACCCGCCCCGGGCAAAAGTTGGCACGGGGCCACTCGCTCACGGCTTGCCCGCGGGCAAGTCCGAGGGGGGCCGTATGTGCCAAGTGAAAATCCGCGTGATCCAATTTGGTTTTTTGGGTTGGCATCATTGCCCCATGGCACCTTGAGGAAAATGGAAGAGTTTGGCACGGGGGAACCCGCCCCGGGCAAAAGTTGGCACGGGGCCACTCGCTCACGGCTTGCCCGCGGGCAAGTTCATGGTGGTGGCGCTTGTGCCAAGTTGAAATCCACGTGGTCCACCTTGGTTTTCTGGGTTGGCATCATTGCCCCACGGCACCTTGGGCACAATGGTGGAGTTTGGCACAAGAGAACTTGCCCCGGGCAAGTGTTGGTATCATTGGCACTTGCTCACGGGTTGCCCGCGGCTTGCCCGGATCGCTCCAAAATGGTTGTGCCCGTACCAAATTAAAATCCACTCGATCCATTTTGGATTTTTTGATTTGTATGATTGCCATAGGGCCCCAAGAGGATGTTGGAGTCGCCGCCCGCCCGAGACGGT
>JAIUCV010001400.1:75000-77500 GCA_026724425.1 Erythrophleum ivorense
GGGGGCGTATGTGCCAAGTGAAAATCCGCGTGATCCAATTTGGTTTTTTGGGTTGGCATCATTGCCCCATGGCCCCTTGAGGAAAATGGAAGAGTTTGGCACGGGGGAACTCGCCCCGGGCAAAAGTTGGCACGGGGCCACTCGCTCACGGCTTGCCCGCGGGCGAGTTTGAGGGGGGCGTATGTGCCAAGTGAAAATCCGCGTGATCCAATTTGGTTTTTTGGGTTGGCATCATTGCCCCATGGGACCTTGAGGAAAATGGAAGAGTTTGGCACGGGGGAACCCGCCCCGGGCAAAAGTTGGCACGGGGCCACTCGCTCACGGCTTGCCCGCGGGCGAGTTTGAGGGGGGGCGTATGTGCCAAGTGAAAATCCGCGTGATCCAATTTGGTTTTTTGGGTTGGCATCATTGCCCCATGGGATCTTGAGGAAAATGGAAGAGTTTGGCACGGGGGAACCCGCCCCGGGCAAAAGTTGGCACGGGGCACTCGCTCACGGCTTGCCCGCGGGCGAGTCCGCGGGGGGGCGTATGTGCCAAGTGAAAATCCGCGTGATCCAATTTGGTTTTTTGGGTTGGCATCATTGCCCCATGGGACCTTGAGGAAAATGGAAGAGTTTGGCAGGGGGCTACCCGCCCCGGGCAAAAGTTGGCACGGGGCCACTCGCTCACGGCTTGCCCGCGGGCAAGTCCGAGGGGGGCCGTATGTGCCAAGTGAAAATCCGCGTGATCCAATTTGGTTTTTTGGGTTGGCATCATTGCCCCATGGCACCTTGAGGAAAATGGAAGAGTTTGGCACGGGGGAACCCGCCCCGGGCAAAAGTTGGCACGGGGCCACTCGCTCACGGCTTGCCCGCGGGCAAGTTCATGGTGGTGGCGCTTGTGCCAAGTTGAAATCCACGTGGTCCACCTTGGTTTTCTGGGTTGGCATCATTGCCCCACGGCACCTTGGGCACAATGGTGGAGTTTGGCACAAGAGAACTTGCCCCGGGCAAGTGTTGGTATCATTGGCACTTGCTCACGGGTTGCCCGCGGCTTGCCCGGATCGCTCCAAAATGGTTGTGCCCGTACCAAATTAAAATCCACTCGATCCATTTTGGATTTTTTGATTTGTATGATTGCCATAGGGCCCCAAGAGGATGTTGGAGTCGCCGCCCGCCCGAGACGGTGGCCGGCGGTGGCCGCTTGGGTGGCTATTTGCCTAAGAAGGAAAAAATTCAAAATATATTGTACGAGTGTCCAAAAATTATGAAATTTGGCGAGGAGGGAGATCTCATCAATCTAAGCATGCTTGCAAAAAATCGTGCAAAAATTCGATCTCTAGGTCCAAAAAAAAACTTGTGCTAGCTGGCGAAAATGTATATCTCTTCCTGCCAGGATGGAAAGGGTGCGTTTTGCTCTTTAGGGGGGAAGGCTCTCTTGGTGCCATGCTCACCCCCCCTGCACCCCCAACCTTGCCACGCACCTTATGGGTGCAAGCAAGGGGAAGGGGTGGCCCGAGCATGGCACCACAAGTGGCCGGCCACCGCCCGCCGCCGGGCATCCTCCGGCGGCGGCCGGCCACTTTTTCCGGCGACCCCCAAAATGTGTGGGCAAGTGAATCGAGATGGAATTTGACGGATTTTAAGGGGGTTGCCGGAAGTCGCGACGAGTTTATTGGGCTCCAACCCGCACCCGGTCATTCGTGGCCGCTTGCGGGGATCTTCCCATCGCTCCATCCCCGAGGTCCCATGTGGGTGGTGGCGTGCGGTGTGCGAAGGTAATCCGTGGAAACTACATTTGTTGCTCCTCCCCCCTCCAGTTGATCTCGTTGTTGCTCCTCCCCCCTCCAGACGATCTCTTTGATGCCCCTCCAGACGATCTCATTTCATTTCTCGCCACTTTGTTGACCTGTCATTGGGATCCAACCCCCCTTCGATGATCCCATTGAGTTCCAACCCGCACCCGGTCTCCCCAGGCCGCGTGCGGGGGTCTCCCCATCGCTCGTTCATTAAGGTCTCGCGTGTGTGGGAGGGCGGCAACCCTGTCGCCTGTTTAAGCATGCGTGTGGCTGGCGTGGAAGTGCGGTGCGCGGGGATGCAAGCTTTGTGCGAACTTTTTCTCCACCCCCCTTGAGCCCCCGAACTCGACTCTCTCGTTCACCCCCTCTTTGTTGAACTGGCATTGGGATTCGACGCTCCCATTGCGCTCCAACCCGCGCCCGGTCTCCCCAGGCCGCGTGCGGGGGTCTCCCCATCGCTCGTTCATTAAGGTCTCGCGTGTGTGGGAGGGCGGCAACCCTGCCGCCTGTATAAGCATGCGTGTGGCTGGCGTGGAAGTGCGGTGCGCGGGGATGCAAGCTTTGTGCGAACTTTTTCTCCACCCCCCTTGAGCCCTCGAACTTGACTCTCTCGTTCACCCCCTCTTTGTTGAACTGGCATTGGGATTCGATCGTCCCATTGCGTTCCAACCCGCGCCCGGTCTTCCCAGGCCGCGTGCGGGGGTCTCCCCATCGCTCGTTCAT
>JAIUCV010001400.1:100000-102288 GCA_026724425.1 Erythrophleum ivorense
AAAACCAAATTGGATCACGCGGATTTTCACTTGGCACATACGCCCCCCTCAAACTCGCCCGCGGGCAAGCCGTGAGCGAGTGGCCCCGTGCCAACTTTTGCCCGGGGCGAGTTCCCCCGTGCCAAACTCTTCCATTTTCCTCAAGGGGCCATGGGGCAATGATGCCAACCCAAAAAACCAAATTGGATCACGCGGATTTTCACTTGGCACATACGCCCCCCTCAAACTCGCCCGCGGGCAAGCCGTGAGCGAGTGGCCCCGTGCCAACTTTTGCCCGGGGCGAGTTCCCCCGTGCCAAACTCTTCCATTTTCCTCAAGGGGCCATGGGGCAATGATGCAAACCCAAAAAACCAAATTGGATCACGCGGATTTTCACTTGGCACATACGCCCCCCCTCAAACTTGCCCGCGGGCAAGCCGTGAGCGAGTGGCCCCGTGCCAACTTTTGCCCGGGGCGGGTTCCCCCGTGCCAAACTCTTCCATTTTCCTCAAGGGGCCATGGGGCAATGATGCCAACCCAAAAAACCAAATTGGATCACGCGGATTTTCACTTGGCACATACGCCCCCCCTCAAACTCGCCAGCGGGCAAGCCGTGAGCGAGTGGCCCCGTGCCAACTTTTGCCCGGGGCGAGTTCCCCCGTGCCAAACTCTTCCATTTTCCTCAAGGGGCCATGGGGCAATGATGCAAACCCAAAAAACCAAATTGGATCACGCGGATTTTCACTTGGCACATACGCCCCCCCTCAAACTTGCCCGCGGGCAAGCCGTGAGCGAGTGGCCCCGTGCCAACTTTTGCCCGGGGCGGGTTCCCCCGTGCCAAACTCTTCCATTTTCCTCAAGGTGCCATGGGGCAATGATGCCAACCCAAAAAACCAAATTGGATCACGCGGATTTTCACTTGGCACATACGCCCCCCCTCGGACTTGCCCGCGGGCAAGCCGGTGAGCGAGTGGCCCCGTGCCAACTTTTGCCCGGGGCGGGTCCCCCCGTGCCAAACTCTTCCATTTTCCTCAAGATCCCATGGGGCAATGATGCCAACCCAAAAAACCAAATTGGATCACGCGGATTTTCACTTGGCACATACGCCCCCCTCAAACTTGCCCGCGGGCAAGCCGGTGAGCGAGTGGCCCCGTGCCAACTTTTGCCCGGGGCGGGTTGCCCCGTGCCAAACTCTTCCATTTTCCTCAAGGTCCCATGGGGCAATGATGCCAACCCAAAAAACCAAATTGGATCACGCGGATTTTCACTTGGCACATACGCCCCCCCGCGGACTTGCCCTCGGGCAAGCCGTGAGCGAGTGCCCCGTGCCAACTTTTGCCCGGGGCGGGTTCCCCCGTGCCAAACTCTTCCATTTTCCTCAAGGTCCCATGGGGCAATGATGCCAACCCAAAAAACCAAATTGGATCACGCGGATTTTCACTTGGCACATACGCCCCCCCGCGGACTTGCCCTCGGGCAAGCCGTGAGCGAGTGCCCCGTGCCAACTTTTGCCCGGGGCGGGTTCCCCCGTGCCAAACTCTTCCATTTTCCTCAAGATCCCATGGGGCAATGATGCCAACCCAAAAAACCAAATTGGATCACGCGGATTTTCACATGGCACATACGCCCCCCTCAAACTCGCCCGCGGGCAAGCCGTGAGCGAGTGGCCCCGTGCCAACTTTTGCCCGGGGCGAGTTCCCCCGTGCCAAACTCTTCCATTTTCCTCAAGGGGCCATGGGGCAATGATGCAAACCCAAAAAACCAAATTGGATCACGCGGATTTTCACTTGGCACATACGCCCCCCCTCAAACTTGCCCGCGGGCAAGCCGTGAGCGAGTGGCCCCGTGCCAACTTTTGCCCGGGGCGGGTTCCCCCGTGCCAAACTCTTCCATTTTCCTCAAGATCCCATGGGGCAATGATGCCAACCCAAAAAACCAAATTGGATCACGCGGATTTTCACTTGGCACATACGCCCCCCTCAAACTCGCCCGCGGGCAAGCCGTGAGCGAGTGGCCCCTTGCCAACTTTTGCCCGGGGCGAGTTCCCCCGTGCCAAACTCTTCCATTTTCCTCAAGGGGCCATGGGGCAATGATGCCAACCCAAAAAACCAAATTGGATCACGCGGATTTTCACTTGGCACATACGCCCCCCTCGGACTTGCCCGCGGGCAAGCCGTGAGCGAGTGGCCCCGTGCCAACTTTTGCCCGGGGCGGGTTCCCCCGTGCCAAACTCTTCCATTTTCCTCAAGATCCCATGGGGCAATGATGCCAACCCAAAAAACCAAATTGGATCACGCGGATTTTCACTT
>JAIUCV010001401.1:0-101897 GCA_026724425.1 Erythrophleum ivorense
GCTAAAGAAGAGTACACTTGGGATTTAAAGCATGTTTGGGCTCAAAGTATGATAAAATCCAAAATATTGGATAGAACCACACTTAGGCTTTTAACACACTTGGATTCAATGAATTTTACATTTGGAATTAATGGAAAAGACCACATTTGGCTCAACAATAATACATTTTGAAATACTGAGTAAGAGCACACTTGGCCTCTTGATAAAGCATAATCATACTTATATATAAACAGCACAATAGGGCCTAATTTAGACATCAATGACAATCATATCAATTCTAATTCGTACTCACAAGTCTTAATTTCTCAAGTTCATTTTCAAATGAACTTTACACTTACCACAATAAATTTTCCAAATTCTCTAAATTCATTTAGACTTCTCAATGTATTCTTAATTTAGAATTTCCTCTTCCTCATAATTTTAAATATGGAAAGAAAATCATAACTACTTTAACTCATCAAAATTGAAGAATAAGAGTAAGTATAGTTAGAAAAATTTATCTGATTGAATCTTTGATTTCCAAGTTCCAATTTAAGCTTCAAAATCAAGCTTTCACTTCTTAAATTTAAGCTTTTAAATTCCAAATCCCTCTTCATCATTTTCAATCAACACAAAGTAATCAAATTCTTCAATTTCAACTTTTATACAAAATAGAAATTACAAGTCAAAGTAAGAGAAAACTACTTCACTAATTTAAAGCTTAAATTCTATTGCCTCATAAAGCCCACACCTTCTTTCCCTTGGCTTCTAAGTCTTTGATTTCTCCTTATTTCACAAAATCATAGAACAAAAATCCAATCAACACAAAATGAACCTAGTAGGGAGTAGATGATTTTTGTCTTCGTTGACCTTGGCTAAAAAGTTCAAAAGCCTAACTATGCAAAGCTTCAAAGGTCTTCACCATGGATTGTTGCACCATCCTTCGCGTGTGTGTGCATGTGTGTGTGTTTTTTTTTTTAATTTTAGTGTCTAAAAATGCAAATGGGTGGATGACAAATGAAGCCAATATATATAACTAGTCAACCAATCAAATGGCTTGATGGGAGTTAGTGGGAATATGTAATATTCAGTTCTTTGAAAATGAGAGAAATCGTGAGAAACATAACATATGGTTTCTTCGTAAACATACAAAATTCACTGGATACAAAGGGAAGTCCCTCAGATATAGTGATTTAAGGTCCCAAAAAATTTATGTAGTATTCTAGACTCCTAAAAATAAGAATCCCAGGTTCATACGAAAAAAAAAACTGAGCTAGAATGAATAAACAATTTTGAACAAAGAAGGCAACGAAACATAATGGCATTTTGTAATTTCGACAAAATTTTAGAATTTTCATAGGAGGGATTTTTAAATGAAAATTTTGAGTTCTCTAGGGTTCTCAAAGGCCTTGAAAATCATGGGAAGCCTGGAATAGTTAAAACCCCTTCTGGTGGACGTTTTCTAATAACGGTGAGCCCGAATTTTGACGAATTCATTCGGGAAGGTTTTAACTCCATTTTAAGTGATTTCTAAAGGTATTTTATTAAATTAAAAATCTAAATTTCATAATGAAAAAGATAATTCTAAAAAATGATCTAAAACGAACTAAAAACAAAAATGCCAAGACAAAAGGGCAAATTTGAAACTTCTGAAAAATGTTTCTTAAACCTACCTATATATATATGAGGCGCCCCACCTCCTCCTTCATTTAGCCACATTTGTTTCTGCTCTAAACTAGAGGAAGAACCCTCAGGGGTGAGGTGCACGAGATGGAGGAGAAAGGAAGGAGGAAAAATAAGGAAGAGGTATGGATTTTCTTGGCTTTTTTCATGATTTTTCTTTAGTAAACCTCTTCTTCTCCATTTCTCCTTCTTTCCTATCATTTTATTGAAGTTTTTGGATCTGTTTTTGGAGGGAAGAACAAAGAGGGAAAATTCGGATTTGAAGAGGAGAAGGCCAAGGAAAAGAAGAAACAAGCAAGAAATCAAGGAAAAATAAGGTAAAATCTCCATCCCATAGTACCTACTTCCTCTCCCCTTTCTTCCTTTGGTTCATCCAACACATGGAGGTCTAAGAAGGCATGAATTTTAGGCAAAACCAAGGGTGAATCCTAGGAAATTGGGAGTGGAGAATGAGAATATGCAAAGAAAATTAACAAAAAACTATTAGTTTTTAAGATAGCAAAGTTAGGGGTTTCAAGTGCTCACCAAAAAATCTGATTTGATGTAATTGTTCCTAAGCCTAAATAAGTATTTGGATGAGCTCTTAAGATCCCTAGAAGGCTCCTCGTATGCATCTTCCATCAAGAAAACAAAGCAAACTCACTTGTGTCTCCTTGGTCCATAGCCATGGCCTAGAGAGGTTGGAGCACCAAGGGGTAGTTTTTAATTTGTTCTAAGCTTATTTTTAAGTCATATATGATGGAAGAGGATGAGAGGAAGATTTAGAAAAATTTTAGATGTCATGGATAGTAAGATAGAGGTGTAGGCTCAATAATGAAGCATTAATGAAGTAACTCTTGGCTAGGCTCCTTAAAATAATTTATATGTGACTCCAAGGAGTCTAAATGGAGTCAAGAATCATAGATTGAAGGAGGGAAAAGGGACCCAGATCATGACTTCTTGTAGTTACTTATTAAGTGCCATATGGAAACATAATAGAGCCATAGACAAAGTAGCATTATGTAAAATGTGTAGAATGCCAAGGCTTGTTCCCATGAGTAATTTATGTTTCTTTTGGTATGTTTAGGCTAAGAGAAACAAGCCTCACATCATTGTGAGTGTGTGGATGAGAGAAGAAGCATAATTCTAAGAGAAAAAGTGTGCTTGTGTGGCAAAGGTAACTCTCCCCACTTTCTCTCATACATGAATGTGTGCTCACTGTAACAATCAGAAAAAAAAAAGCTGAAAATTTTTTGAATGACTGAAAATTTCTAAGTCTGCTAGCTTATAGTGAGAAATGGCCTAGCTATAGCGAATGTACCGTTCGCTATAGCAAGAAATAGTCTAGCTATAGTGAGAGTGCCTTCTAGCTATAGCGAGAATGCTTCTAGCTATAGCGAGTGCGAGCATCCCATATAAAAACCAGGGAGCTGCTTGCCGTAGCACGCATCGTAGGGAAGGCAGGGGTTTGGGACTGATATGTGCTCGTTATAGTGAGGGTTATGCCTCGCTATAGCGAGAGTTAGTCCAGAAAAGCGTTGGAAAAAAGAGAATTTGACTTTTTAAAGCATCCAAACTCTTCCTTTCTTCCTTAAACCGACTTAAGCTTCATCCAAGCACAGAAAAAAGCTTGAGAGAGAGAGAGAAACTAGGAGGAAACTAAGAGAGAAGGAAGGGAGCTAAGGAAGAAAGGTAAGAACCTTTAAAGCTCTTTATGCTCCTTCTTCTTGATTTTATTCTTCTCCTTTCTAAGCTCCCTTTCCATGGGTTGATGAGTAAGGAAACTTTGTTCTGACCTAAAGGGAGCAAAAAACCTATAAAGAGAGTATGATAAGTTGAGAAATGCAAAGAAAAGAGAAGAATAGTTGGTGAACTTCTAGAGGAGAGAAAGAACCCCTAGTTTCTTATATGCTTAGTAGGGTTTGCTAGAAAGAAACTCCTAACTTTGTGAATAAGTGTTGAGTTATGAGAGAGTGATTCCATGTGTTTTGTGTGTCTAGGCTCAAGAGAAACACTTCCATCTAGTTGTGATTGTGGAACCAAGAAGGGAGAAAACAAATTGAAAGGGAAGGCTTGTGTTAGCCTATAAGGTAGCTCTCTCCACCTTCTCTCATGCATGGATGTATGCTTAGCTTGTTTTAGAATGGTGTGTATGTGTATTTTCAAGCTAAGAAAAGTATGCTAGCATTCCTTTACATGTTATAAACCTTGATTTTATGTTATTTGTTAAATGAATCTATGATGTTTGCATAAGTTTGCTTGAGTGTGGAAAGGTCAAGAACTCTTCCCTTGGGTGAGGATGAGCCAAGAATCCTCGAGCTTGGTTGAGACAAGTAAAGGGCCTCCCAAAAATAATGTGGACTCCCAAAAGTAAAGTTGAGTCCAAAGTGCTCAAGAGTGGGTGAAGCAAGTCTAAATTCCATGAGGAGAAGTGTGAGGCTAATCCAACCACTTGGTGAACTCTTGAATGTCTTGTATGCTTGATTCACATGCCAAGTTACTTTGAAAATGTCCCATGACTTCCACTTTTTCATGCATGCATTTGAAAAGCTTGCTTTGCACATATTATATATGATTAAATGAGAGATGAGCTATTGGGATTCTTTGGAATTCTCATCCCTCCTCTCCACTATCCTAACATGCTAGGTGGACCAAGTGAACAAAGACATAGGAGCCACCAAGCTTGAAGCTAGGAGAATCGGTAAAGAATTTTGTGAAATAAGCCATTTTGTCACCATTATGTTGCTAAGGGATGTAATCTAATGATGTACATGTTGTAGGCACTTATTGAATACTTGTAGATAGATGTCTTATTGTATATGTATGAAAATTAGAACTATAGTGCATGATGTGGCAAGTTTTCGGTATGAATAGTAAGATCTTGGCATTATGTACATGGTGTATGTGTTGGTGTGGGAGAGTGAGTTTTGCAAATTTGGGTTGTTAGACATTTGAGCCATGTTTAATAGCCTATGTTGATGCTTTTCCACGTGCTCATAGAGCCTTAGAAGTAGGAAAAGCCAATTTGAACCCTTGAAGCCCTCTTTAGCAAGAGAAATTGGCACTTTGCCCCCTTATGTCAAAGTTTGACCAAATGACCTCTTCTTGCCTTGAAATTTGGCATGTGACTAGATCTTGCTTAGAAATTTTTAAGAAGCTAAAGATCAGGTCATTTGGAGGTTTGTGGAATTTTCTATGATTTTTCAAAGTTGGTATCAGAATTTCGGATTTACACCAGCACTGTTCATTTGGTCAGTTGTGTAATTGTGTCATCCGAGGTACAAACGTGGTCCAATAGCTACGAAATTTTATAGGAAGAAATTAGACATTCACAGAGACTTGTAGCAACTAGAAGCACCTCATTTGGAGGTCTAGAGGGGCAAATATGAATTTTTGAATTTTCTGCCTAGTATTAGTCATCTTGCCTGACTAAAAGTACTGTTCTATCGATTTCTGAGAGATTAGCTTAATGAACTGATCTAAATATATTTTTTCTCTCTATTTAACATCCACATAGTTCCATATTGGTATCATTTGCATGCATTGTATTTTTTTGGAATTAGTTGGATATTTTTGAAGTTCATATCAGTAAACTGTGATAGCATCAAGACCAGTCCGACCTCTAAACAAATTCGCATGTCAAACGTCCTGTGTGTAGGATGTTATGACTTGTACATATTTTTACCATTAAGTAGACATCCCAAGATTTCTAGAATAACCAAGATTATATGTTTTCAATTTTTCTAGATTTAGTTGTGATTTTCCAAACTTTGCTCAGAAATGAGGCCAAGTTTGGCCGAAAATGAATATGCATGTTCCATACCTCTCTTTGGTTTCCATGGGTTGAAAGCATGTTTTTGGGATTGAAATGAGTTGTAATGGTGCAATTAAATATAAGGATGCATAGAATGAGCTCACACGGTCCATGTGACACCGAAATGAATTTTTAACCATGTCGCAACGTTAAGAAAGTGTATGAATCCAATGAGTAAGATATCACTTTATTCTTCCCATATCTCATATGAGCATGTAGGGGATGATGGGTATGAGTTAGAAATGATGGTGTTACACTCACCTTGTCTTTGAATGTGTGTATGTATGTTTTAAGCCATGAAAAGTGTTCTGGCATGATTTCATATGCCATGGTACCATGATGATTTTTTATGCATTCAAATGATGTTTTATATGCTTACCTTGGTTTACTTAAGTGTGGAGAAGCCAAGAACTCTCTAGTCATGGTAAGGATGAGCCAAGAACCCTTAAAATTAGTTGAGATAAAGTAAAGAGTCTCCCAATAATGAGGTTGAGTCAAAACCTCTTAGAGAAAATGGGTGATGTGTAACACCCCAAAATTAATTAAGATGTTAATCATGGATTAGACATAATTAAGAATAATTATTAGAGAATAATTGGGCAAACCATTTGAATGGAAATCTAGAGAGAAGTAAATTGATAATATGAGTTTGAGATTTAATTGGGTTAAAAACTTCATCTAAGCCTAAAATTAAATTAAGTAGGCCATGGTTAGGGACCAATGGAGGCCCAATGAATTTAGGTACAAACCCAACCTTTTAATGTGAGTCTTGGTCCAAGAGAGACCACCTAGTAATAACCCAATTCAATTTAATGAATTAGAGACCCAAGACCCAACTTACATAAGCTCTTATAAATGGCCCAATAACCCTTGTGCAGACCCAAATCAATTGAGTTCTTCAAAGTTGGTCTAACCCATTAAGATTCTGCAGCCCAACTTATGAAACTCAGCCCAAACTAACTCAAAATCTGAACCCAATTGGAATTGGACCTTTGGGCCAGCCCATAACCTATTTAGACCCAACTTAAACCTAACTAAAACCTTAACACATGCAGCCCCCTCCTACCATTTTGCTGAAACACAAAACACAAACACAAGAGACATTTTCGCACTTTGAGAGGAAGGCTAGGGTTCTAAGCAAGAAATCTACCATTTCTCACTTCTAAACTCAAAATCAGCTAAGGTAGTTGTTATATAACTTAATCCCTTCCCTTTCTCTTTCTCTTCATTTTGGCCTGATTAATTTTTCATTTGAGCATTTTCACCATACCCAAAATCTGAAATGTGGTTGTTTGAGATTTTCTTGGTGTGAAATTTCATAGGTTGGGGCTAAGGGTGTTATTAGGTAAGTATAAACTCTTTATTTTAATATTTTTTTCACTAGTTTAAGACCCTCATAGTAGACTCGTAGTATGAGCCTTAATTTTGTATGAATTTTCCTAGGGTTTGAAGTGATATTTTGATATTTCTAGTCTAAGGAAGGCAAAACCCAAAAATTGAGACTCTTGGTGATTGGGGTAGGTGTCCTTTAGGTAACTACTGGTAATTTAATTCTTTAAGCATTGGGTTATTACCATAAATGATGAATGGGATAGTAATTGACTGATATAAAGTGATAATTTTATGATATTGTGATTATAGGAGGATTTTGGTACTGCTGTTAACTTCTCAACTTGTCTACAAATGAGGTAACCGGGGTTTTCCATACTAATTCCATGCATATGTCTGTTTTAATTTTGTATTTGCTATATGATTATGATTTTAATGCTAAATGATTTAGTTAGCTATCTGTTATATGTAATTGGAATGTAATTGGACCTTGTGAGTCCATGATGGAGCTATAGTGCTACTACCACCTGTGCATGTACTTTGATCAGGTACCGGATTGTCATCAGATCCCAGATGCACTGAGCCTTAGTTGTGCTCATTGGGGAGTAGGTGTCGTGGACGGGCCTCTCCTGGTGTTATTGGCCTTTAACATGTGGAATTGTGATTTCTAGTATGGGATAGTAATCATAGATAGCCTAATTATTTCATTTACTGATATAGTTGGTACATTTTCTGAGGCTTATATGAAATCATGCATATATGTGAATTAAACTGAATATATGAATGAAATTTACCTTTGGTTACTGAGATTTGCATCTCACCCCATTTCATAGGATCATACTTTTAGGTGAAGGCCTCTTTAAGTAAGGATAAGGGGAAGCAAGTGGATGAAAATCCATGAGCTTTAACCATGTGTAGAAAAAGGCTACACCCTAGACTGATTTAATTATAATAGATGCTAAATTTTTGTATTCTTTTTGTATAGCAATCATCATGTAATCATGTTGCCAAGTGTAGATGTTTATATTTTGATTACTTAGAATGTATCTATTAAGGAGTTAGGCCTCATTTTAGCTTGGTATGGGTTGTATGAACTTTGTTGAACCTATGATATGGTTTACTATTTGGGAAATGTAATTATGTGATACATTGGATGTAGACCTAATTAGTGATGCATGAAATCTTCAATGGAATATATATTTGAATGATAATTGTTGGTAGCCTTATGAAATTCTACTGTTATTTAATACATGAACTTGCTGATATAGGGCAGTGGAGGAGTAAAAATTAACACTTAAGTCTTGAACTAGTAATGATAGATAAGCTGGGTAAATTAGGCTAATGAAAGCTATTGGAGCCCTACAAATTAAGGTAGAGGTGGCCCTTAGGGTGTCATGGCAGGGAGAATAGAGAGTATGAGACAAGATTTTAAAAGTTGTAAGATCAGAAGGCATTTTGCCACAGCCAAAAATAGTTTTAAACCGCAGCCAATAGAGGCGAATTGCCCAAAGAGAGTACAGAGAGCAATTTGCCATGGCGAGAAGTGGAATTAGCCACAATGAAATATGAGTGGCCAAACTAGAAGAAGTCCAGAGGGTAATTTGCTATGGCTAAATGGGAAATGGCTATGGAGAACTTTTGTGAAAATGTATCAGGTGTTCTAGAGAGGAATTAGCGGCAGGAAAGAGGGAATTGGTTGCGACCAATAATGAGAGGTGAGTGAGATAGGCTCCAGGAGGTCCTCTAGCCGCGATGCCATATATGCTCGTTGCAGTGAAGCTCCAACTCGCCGCGGCGATAAGAGTGAACCCGATAGCAATCAGCCAAGGCGCAAAGACATTTAGCCGCAGCTAACTATCCCAAACTCTCATTTTAGCTCAGAAACCTTGGTTTTTTTCTATGGCAATCTCAAGGGATGGCTAGAAACACTAGTAAAAGATTCTTGTGAATTGGAATTAATGGGTAATAGAATCAAAGGCTTATAAATGAGTGTTTGTTTCTCTTGTATACTTGAATGCTTGTAATTATTTGGTTGATGACTCTAATAACATTAAGGTTCAAATTTCTTGCATTTTCTGAATGTAATTAGTCATAATGTCTTGTAACCCTAATTTATGGTTATTAATCACGTATTTAACCTTAATTACAATGATCAGAAGTTAGGGTCATCACATGATACTAGTCCAAAATCTATAAGAGAATGGGGTGAGGCTAATCCACTTACTTGGCAAGCCTATGTATGATTTGTATGACTTTTTGAATACTAAAGATGCTTCTTGAATGATCATATGATTTCAGATGTTCATGTATGCACTTTAGACAATGGATTTTCATTCTTTATATATGACTGAAAGAAAGAAGAGCTATTGGGATTCCTAGAATCTCATTCCTTCCTCCCCACATGTTTAACATGTCTAGGTGGACCAAGGAAGCCAAGAGTGAGACCCATCAGGCTAAAAGGAGAAAGTATGACAATCAAGTGTGTAAAAATGCAAATTTGTAGTCATATGAGTGGCACACGATGTAATCTCTCATCATATATGTTGTATGACCTTATGAACACATGTAAATATGTAAATGTATCATGTATGTATGAGATTTAATGCCATATATGATATAGTGCATTTTGGACATTGGATGCAAGCTTTGACATGTATGTTCTTATGTATAACTTGAGGTGGAAGAGTGAGTTTGAGAAATCTGGGTATTGTGCACCTTTGAGACAAGTTTAGAATGTCATTTTGGTGTATTCCCACGTGCTCAAGTGGTCATGGTTGCCTTGGAACTCAAAATGGACTATTTAGACCCTTTGTAAGACTTAAAAATGACTATTTCACAACCTAATGTCAAGATCAAACCAAATGAATGAATTTGCCCATGAAATTTGGCACACATATAAATCTTATCTAGAGCCTTTTGGAAAGCCAAATACCAGATTCTTTGGAGCTTTGTGGAATTAATTATGAATTTCCAAACTTGGCATTTTTCTGTTGAACTAATGCAGACACTGTTCATATGTCAGAAAGTTAGACTGTGTCATTCATGGATCAAATGATATCCAATGTTTATAAAATTTTACAACCATAAACTAGACATGATAATATTTCCATGGCCACCAAGATCACCCCAATTGGACCTTTAAGCAGAGATATATGAATTTTTGAAGTTGAAGGACAGTACCAGTAATGACAACTGATCTCTGGTATTGTTTTATCAATTTTTTATGGATAGCAGCCTCTGTTGTGGTCTGGATATATTTTTAGCATAAAGTAGGCATCTGTAGCTTTCTAAGATATTATAGTGTGCTTGATTTCTATTTTTTTAGAATTAGTTATGATTTTTCAAAGTTCAAGCACAGAATCTGGAAATCCTACCTGAGGCTGCACCATTACAATTCATGCATTCCATCCCCTTGCACAAGTTCTAGGCCACTTCTTGGGATGGTTATGAGTTGAATTTGTGTATTTAAATATAATAATAATATGGATGAGTCCATATGGCTCATAGGACACCAAATGAAAAATTTATCCATGACGTAACACAATTTAATTGCATTTTTCTATGGCTTTCCCTTGAGAAATTCATGTGCTTCATGGAAACAAGCCTACATATGATATGATATGAGTCATATAGTTATGGTGTTATAGAATACATATGTTGGTTAAAGTGATTCATTATTCTTCTTTCTTGCTCTATTTTGGGTGTCCAAAAGATAGATAGTGGGTTTTCTATCCACTCTGCTTCATTTGGCTGACTAGGATAATGCTAACAGAATGAGGAGAAGATGAATTTAGTTAATGGTGGTAAGTTTGCTATGTTGACTTACTCAATGCATGAAATGCAAGAAATGGATTTTACTGAGTGGTGTGATCTCATCTAATGAAATTTGTGTTAGGTACTATTTAATGGTACAAATTAAAAATGGTTATTTAGCTTTCTTGATATATTTTGATATATCAAGATAATTTTTCTACTTAGTTAAATTAAGCTTAAGAATAAATCTCACCTAATTAAATTACTCCAATCTATATATCTTATTCCTCAATTAATCTATCTTAGATTAGGGACCAATTAGGTAAATTAAGATACCAAGTTAATTTATCAAGTCTTCATTGAATAGATACTTCTCTCAATGTAAATCATTATCCAAAAATCCTTAATTTAAGCAATTTATTAGTGGCCTTAGCGCTCTTTTCATTTTTGTTCCTATAATTTGGTAACTATTGGATGATCCACAAGCATTGCTAATGTGGCTACCTTCAACATTTGCTTCCTATCCATGTGCGTGAGGTGTGATATCATAGACCAATTTGACTAATAAAAGCACAGGTGTACACAACCAATAAGGCCTAACAGTTTGCAAATCTTCAAACAACCATAACTTGTAATCTAAGAAGAGTTATGGCTATCATGTCATATCCATCGAAGGTCTTTTCTTAGGCCTAAAATCTAGAAAGGTTATATAATTGGGGTCATTTTAAGGCCCAAAATCATACTTTTTTGAATATTTAGGAGATTTTTTAGTTACCTTTTTTTTTATTTTGAGCCATTTATTATTTCCCCATAATTAGGATTTATTTCTTAATTTATTAAAGTTGACTCTTGTTTCCTATGAGTACATTAGGATATTATTTCAAATTACTTTGCAATAACGAAATTATTCAGGCTTAAATATTGCTTTATTTGCATTCTACTTTCATGTGAACATGTTCTTCCATTTTACATGTGCTACACTGCATCACCTTTTTATTTTTTTTGGATAAAAGAAGGAAATGATACTAGATATAGTGATTTAATAAGTTCAATACATATTGTGAAATTCAATTATTTACATATACAAGACATGTATTATTGAAAATTTGCTATAATGAAATCCTTGTATTGTCTTTGTAACATCCAGTACTTTAATGATAATGATTAAAAATGGCATACCATGAAATAAAAGTATTTTTAGAAACCCTACAATGATAGTTAAGTAAGAGTTAGAAAGTGTAAGACAATTAGGCCCTAGGTTCAATAGATTGGACTTGGAATTTATTAGGCTTAATTAGATAGAAAAGTCCAATAAGAAAGAAAGTCTAAAAGCTCAATAATGAATTAAAAGAAATTGGGGCAATTAAATGAGCCCTTAGGCATGCAAATGGAGGGAAAAGTTAAAAAGAAAAACCCTAAGATCAATGGCCCATAATTAAAGAGATTTGATCTAACAGTGGACTTGAAATAATAATTAAATTTGCTTCAGACTTCTACCACCTCCCTCCACCTACAAATACCCCCTCCCACTCCCTTATTTCTTCACACCAAGCTTCATCCACTCAAGAGAGAGAAAGAGAGGCAATATAAAGAGAGAAGGAGGAAAAAGGTATGTAATTAAATTTAGGACAAGCATACAAAATGTTAAAGTTAGGCCCCTAAAAGTCAAAGTGAAAGAAAAGAAAAGGGGAGCTTGGGTTTTAAGCTAATTAAGCTATGATAAACCTTGTGTTAATGATTATATATGACTATGAATATTTAGGATTTGATATTTGTGGAGACAAATTTGAAAAGGGATCCAAGAACTTGAAAAAATCCAAGGTAGTACTCTTACCTATTCTTGTTTAAGTATTGGTTTGATGATTGATAAAATGTTGATGGTTTGCCATAATGTTATGAATTTAAATGCTCACATGTCTTGATGCTTGATATATTTCATGGCCATGTATAGATATCTTTACTTGAGCATGTATGTTTAAGGTTATTATGGTTAAGCTATGCTTTATAAATGATGTAAGCATGCATGAATATGGATGGGTATTGTACTACTGAGATTTCCCCAAATCTCATCCCCAAAATTCTCACTTTTAGGTGCAAGCACATCTAAGGGCAAAGGCAAGGAGATAGAAAGTTGATTCATAAAGATTCATTCCTTGTTTTATGCTATGTTTTGTGGAAGCATGAATGTTCATGATTTTGTTGACCAAGTTATAAAATTATGTGAAAAAACTTATAAGCATTTACTTGGTCCATGGGCTGTAATATAGACCCCTTATTATGTCTAATTATGATTGGAATGAACTCATGGATGCTTATGGCATGGAAGTATGCTTAGTTATGCAAAAGTTTTCATGCTGTGAATCTATTTGGATTCTAAGTAACATTGTTGTTTCATGGAAAACGTCCTAGAAAATTTTGAATTAGGTCACGAGATTTTTAAGTCAAAAACTAGATATCTTAAGCTTTCCAACAAGCCAAAAATCAAGTCGTTTGGACCTCTGTAGCCCCATATATGATTTTTACAAGTTAGTCATGACATGTTAGATAACTATTGCTGAGTCATCTGTACTGTAGTTCACACGATTTCTACCACTATCTGAGCGTCCACATGAGCTTTTAGTATGTTAAATCATACATTCTAAGCTTTAAATGAAGTCATAATTTGCCTCATTTGGATCTGTGTACAAAAAAGTTATGAATTTTCAAAGTTAGGGGTCAAATTCTAGAACTTTACTATGTCAGTAAATTGAACAGCTTTTGAAAAGGAATAAACTAAATCAATTGACATGGAATATGAATTGGAATGTATTTTTCCCTTAAATTTGACTCATCAAGCTTTAAGTAGAATTTTGAAGCATATGAAAACGATTCTTGTATATTAAGTTATGAATTTTCAAAGTTGAGAAAGAATCTAAAAGTTAACCTGCTATTGTGTTCCGTGATATTATGGTTTGAGGATATAGGTTTTAGATATTGTAAAGGTCAAATTGTCATTTAGAAATGGTTCTAAATGACTATAAGGGTTTGATATATAAGATGTGACAGTATCAGCACTTAAAGCTCCACTAATAGTTTTGTAGATGGTTACAACATGTCATAGTGAGATTATGTACCTAGGATTAGCATTATTGAGAATCTCTATAGGTTGATTATCACTTTTAATATAAACCATAAAGTATATCAAAATGCTTCCAAAAGTACTCTAATTTTGGAAAGGTAATAGTGCTCCATCCACTAAAAAACTCAAAATACAACATGCCCAAACCATATAGTGATGCAAACCTTGTTCTTTGATTGTTGTGCTTCTTTTTTTATCAAAGAGAGATATACTTGCGAGTAGTCTATGTGCAATTATCCCTCCCAATAAGGTTTAATCTTGGTCTTTGTTCTTTGAGTTTTTAATATACTATTGAATATGCAATATTGCCTATTAAGACAATGAATCATTCGAATTGTGATATGAGGATCACAAGCTAAATCTTTAAAACATTTTCAATTTCTACAGAATTAGAAAATAGATTGTAATAATCTAGATTGTCTAGCCCTCAAAATTAGTGAAGCTTTATTGATTTTCCAAACACCAATGGAAGTAGACAGACATCTTATGGTATTTGATAAGTTTGTAATCCAGATGAAGATCTAAACTAGATTGCACAAGCAAAGGGACAATGTAAGAACACGTGGTTAATTGATTCATTAGGATGTCGGAAAAAAGGACAACTATTCTCAATTTGCAAATAATACTAACAAAGTGTTAAGGTTAACAGGAGAGCTTTTTCAGAAGCCACTAGAGGAATAAGATGATCCAAAATGGTAAACGAAGTTTCCATAGCTTATCCCAAGCAATGAAATTCAACTGATGGTGAGGATTATTATTTTGCATGAGAGTCTTATAATCATATGAAATTGTGTATTGTCTAAAGGTATTATCTGTCCAAATTAATCGATCTGTTTGGCCAATTATTGAGAATGGCTTATAGACAATCTATTATACGTCATATGGTGAATAAATTTGATTTAGGCTTTGTATATTCCATTGGAACCGATCATGTAGGATAAGCTCACCCATTATCTCAAATGATATTAAAGCTCTTGACTGCATAGGCCACCATCGTTGGCAAGATAGAGAAATACACTAACCATTTCCAATTTGCTATTAAAGATTTTCATAGATTAATAGTGTAGTTTTTTGAATATTATTGCAAATCTAAGAAGTAGACGAATGTAAATTTAGATAACAACTATTTTTGAGAATGTAATATTTGGGGCTTAGGATTCTCCTAAAAAACAAGCTTGAATTCTTTGCTATTAACCTCCAGGCATGCTTGGCTAGTAAAGCTCTATTAAAGGCCCATGTATCTTTTAACCTAAGTCCTCCATCACAACAGGGACTACAAAGCTCATACCATCTTAATAGGAGCATCTTTAGTTGGCTACTTGAGTAACCCCAAAAGAAAATTTCTACCAACATATCAATTATATGATAATATTTAGAGGCAGCTTAAAGTAGCAAAGAGCATATACCAGCATAGAGCTCATCATTAACTTGATTAACATTAATCTACCTGCCCAAGAAATTACCAATGATTTCCAAGCCTATAATTTTCTTGTTACTTTATCTTGCACCTCAAGTTACAATTTAGATTTCTTGTGTCCCAAATCAATATATGTCCTCAAATATTTGCCAAGCCTTAAAGCAAATTTAACAACAAAGATATTGGACATGACTTTCTTCTTTATATGTGGCACATAAGGACTAAACATCATAATTGATTTATCTTGGTTAATACATTGCCCTAACAATCTACTATAAGATTCAAGGATTTCTCTTACCATATAACACATTGGTTCTGTAGCATGGAAAAAGAGTAAAGTGTCAACATACATCAAATGTGCCACTTACTTAAAGGATTAAGAAATTCAATTGAGAATTGTTAAAAAAGTTTGCCATGAAAATTGTTAATTTGCAAATTTTTTATGGTTCCCATAGTAATTTACTACTTTTGTATTCTCACGATTATTGTGAGAACCTTGAAAAAAATTGCAAAGTTTGGTAAATTTTTCTAGTGTTTTCATGGCTTTTTACAGTAAGAACACAAAAAAGTATTGAAATTTTTTTGTGTTCTCATGATAAAATAACATGAGAACACCAAAAAAAATTTCAATTTTACAACATTCTAAAAAAAAAACTCCATGAAAATACTACAAATGTTTTGTTATTCACATTGCATTTTGCCATCAACCTCTATCTAAACAAGTGGCTCTTTTTTAAACAATCAAGAAACATAAATTTTGGATACAACCAACTAATAACAAAGCATTATATGCAAGAAAAACATCAATAGATAAGTTGTAAATGTGTTAGAAATGTCACAAAGTAAGTTAAACCTAAGGTAACTCTATACTCAAAATCATAAAATTACAAATTATAAAGCTATGATAGTGTCACATAAACAATAGCTTTATAATCATTTTTCATCTTCCTCGTTGTCATTCTCATCTCCATCCTTATCCTTATCACCATTTTCACCATCGTCATTGGGAGTAGGTTGAGGTTAGGAAGTGCCACCTTTCTCAGTGCATATCTTCAAGTGAGACATGCTCTTTTTCATGAAGGAATCCATCTTGGCTTCTTGGGCCTTTTGCATCTTAGTAATAACCTTGGCAAGACTTGTCTCATCAACTTCATCTGGCTTATAATACCTCATACATTTACATTTTATGTAAGGACATCTAAACCTCCTTTCTTATTTAAATACATCTAGTTGACTTATAAACTGAACAATCTCCTCCACACCTACAAAATGTTGGAGATTGTGCTCTAGGCCAATCATTATATTACAAATATTGTACTTTATTAAGAAATAAGAGTTTTTTTTTTATTACATTATTACATTTTTTGCATGTTCTATATAATAATATCCTTGGATTAATCATATTGATTATCTTAAATATCCCTAGTCAATCATCATTGTGGAAACAATGATGAACTAAGACTAATATGATTTTGATTGATGATTATATGTTAATCATGTATATAGATACGAATCAAAATCATAGGCACTTGTTAGGAAAAAAGATGCTGGATCGACCCATCATGAAATAGCTACATGGATTAAGTTATAAGCGTATCTCATATATAACCATGTCACCGAGCCCTTAAACTTGAGATCACTATAGTTTCTAACATGAGAAACGCTATGTTTTGGCATAGTCAAAAGTCATCTTTAACCAGGTAATCATAAAGGCTATGATCAAGTATAGTGGAATTCATGTAGAAAAAGATGAGTAGTCAAGATAGAATTTGTCCTTTTGATTAATAGAGAGATATCTTTAAGCCCCTCAATGAGTGAGACTGAGAAATGTATGGTCGTGCTCGAATGGAAGGTGTAACATTTGATTTTCTGAAAATCCAATAAAACGTAAGGAAATGCAAGAAACATAACATATGGTTTCTCCGTCAACGTACAAAAATTATGGGATACAAAAGGAAGTTCCCTAAATAGAGTAAATTGAGGTCAAATAAAATTAGAATAATATTCTAGACTGCAAATAATGATGAGTCAAGGCCAAAGGTGCCCTAAAATTGGAGCTAAAATAGATGAAAAAAAGGGATCAGAAAAAGGTCCCGAAGAGCCTCCAAAGTCAAGTATGAAGGAGCCAAGGACCAAAATGCAAAGAAAAACTATGAGCAGGGCAAGATGTATAAATTGTCCAAAAGTTCAAGGAACTCTAGTTTCACCCTCTATTCATGGCCTTAGGCACAAATATCAAAAAATTGGGTAAGAATCTCAGAAATCCGTGACCTACAGTTAAACTCCATTTGATGAGACGGATCCAATGACGCCAAGTTGTCCGAATGGTCGGGCGGGATCCGGTTCAGGATCTGACTAGCCCGATCAATAGCCATGAGCAAAATAAAGAAAATGAAGTTGTAATAACTATAGAAATAGGAATAGCTAAAGGACTAAGAAACCCTGAAGGAGTTTCAGGGACTAAATTGCAGTAAATAAAAATTTTATAGGACAATCATAATACAGTACAGTGAAAATTATACCTATAGACCCAGGTGTCCGATTGACACCGAAATTTATGAGGATTGAGGTTAAGGGCCCCTAATCCATGTTTGAAGTTCAGTATGGCCAGAAAATAGAGAAAATAATATTTATAAATTTTAGAAAGTCTAAAGGTATGTATTGCACTGCAAAATCTTAATCAGGCCCGGATATCGATTGTTAGACTGTTGTAAGGCCCAATAGCTAATTCTAAAGGCCCAAAAGAGAAGAGAAGATATAATTAGGGTTTTAGAGAAGATGCAACCCAAATATAAATATAAAATAAAAGGGAAAGAAAAAAAGGATTTTCATTATTTTAAAGAATTAACCATAGTTAAGTTAGAAACTAACTATGGTTGAGTTACAAGTTGACCATGGTTGAGTTAAGAAAATTAACCATAGTTACTATTCATAAATTAAGGGCTAAGAAAAGGAATCCAAGTGTGTGGCCCAGAATTTTTGGAAGAAGATATTTAGTTATGAAATTAGAAAATCAAAAGAAAAAAGGAATGGAAAATTAAGATTTGATCTTGAAAAGGTTGATCCAATGATCCAAATTTGGCATGACCATTTAACTTCATTTAAATTCATCTCCTTCACCTCCATTCCACCATTTTCAAGCCACACACAAGGGAGAAAGAGAGAAAAACGTGAAGAGAGAGAGAGAGGGGGAGAAAAAGTGGAAGAAAAAGTGAAATCAAGCAAAACTACCACCATTCTTCACCAAATTTCTTCATCTTCTCTATGACAACCCTACCTTATAATCATTGTAATTATGGTTAAATGTATGATTAATAATTAATGATCAAGGTTTGAGGTCATTATATTTTACCACGTTACGAAAATATGAGGAAATTTGAACCTTGATGTTAGGGTCATCACCATACCATCACAACCAAACAAACTTTGCATAAAAAAAATCCTACTACCATAAAAGGTTTATGATTCAATCGTTCATCAGTTTTAATACCCAATAATTACCCACAAGTGTTCCTATATCATCTCTTACCATTACCGTTGAAGAAATTAGGGTTTCTAGGCTAAAAGGAGTAGGTTGGGGACTTGCACCGCGACCTATACCTTCCCCACCGCAAGCCAAGTTGCTCTCTGGAATCACTGGACAAATTTCACAAATCTCGCCATGACAATAGCCGCGGCGAGTTGGACCTTTGCTGCGGCCAACCTATGCGGCGCCACGGCGGAAATGCTTCCTGGATCTACTGTTCTCCACTCCAACGATTCTCGCCTCAGCGTAATACATTTATGCCGCGGTGAGTTTTGCCTCTGTCTAACCCTTATTTTATTTTCTCGGCTCGCGCTGCGGCAGACATAATACGCTGCGGCGAGTTTTGGTTCTGTTACCCTCTTGGACGATTTTTTTCACTTCACGCCGCGGCGAGATTTATCAGGCCGCGACGCTCCTCGCCACTGTCACTCCCCAGGTCAGTTTTCCACCCTTGCGCCGCAGCGGGATTGGTTATGCTGCGGCGCCCTTCGGCTCTGTCTCTCACTTGGCTACGGCGAAGCCTTCTTAGCCGCGGCGGAACTTCCTCCTGTGACTACATTACCCAAATTTCGCCCCCTACACTCCAAATCTCATCTTAGAAACACTCCAGGCCCACCTTCCCTTATTTTATGTGATTCTAATGGTGTTTATCTACCCTATTTACCCATCAATCCATCCATTACCATTGCAAAACTTAATTACTACTTCCTACTTGCCCAACTAGCTCATATTAGCAAATTCATGAATCTATGACAGCAAGAATACATACATTAGCAGCAATTAACATCCCATGCACATTCCATAAAGATTCCATTCAACAATAGCTTATGTCCATATCCAAGGTATCATATGACTACAATTCCCATATGGTAATCCATATCACAATTTCAACAAAATTATATATATGATACTATAAGTTCATACATTAATATTCAACTATAATGAAACTTAAATCCTTAACGGTTATATTTCAATCAAACAAAATATGAACGCCTACACTTGGCAACATGAATACATGATGATGCTATGTAAACTAATAACAAAATTGCATCTACCCTATTCTACTCAGACCAAGTGTAGCTCCTCACACCTGGCCTCAACTCATGGATGTTCGTCCATTTGCTTATCCTTATCCTTACCCGAAGAACCTTCACCTGAAATATTAATCCCATAAAACGGGGTGAGATATAAATCTCAGTAACCAAGGCAATTCCATCATATATCCAGTTTAATTAGCATATATGCATGAATCAAAATCAACATCAAAAGCATATCCAACATATCAACAAATGAATCAATTAAGCTATCATGATTACTATCCTATACTAGCAATCATATTATCACATGTTAAAGGCCATTAACACCGAGAGAGGCCCGTCCAGGGCACCTACTCCCTATTGAGCACAACCGGGGCTCTGTGCATCTAGGGTTTGATCATAACTCGGTGTTCGATCGAAGCACATGCACGGGTGGCAACCGCACCACAGCTCCACCATGGACTCACGAGGTTCAATCACAATTCAACAGATAGCCAACCAATTCATTCAACATTTCAAATCATTCATATACAGCAACATATGAAATTAAATCAATATATACATGGAATTGATATAAACCCGGTTACCTCACTTGTAGACAACTTTGCAATAGCCACCACAAATCCCAAATTCGGATTAGAGTGTCCTTCACCAGAAAACTCAATATTCCACCCAAAATCCTAAGCAAATTCGTACAGAATTAATACCCATTTTATAAGTCAGCTATAGGGGTCTTAAATTAACAAATGAAGCATCAAAATGAAGGGTTTAAACTCACCCAATGTCAGCCCTAACCTCAACCTACGAATTTCACTAAGAAAATCCCCAAACACCCATATTTCAGATTTTGGGTTGGATGAAAATGCTCCAAATGAAAAACTAATCGGGCCAAATTAAAGAGAAAGATGAGGGGATTAAGTTGTATAACTATTACCTTGGCTGAATCTTGCTTTAAATGTGAGAAAATGCAGAATTCTTGCCCCAAACCCTAACCTCCTCTCCAAGCTCCGAATTTTCTCTTTATGTTTTATGTTTCAGCAAGTGTGAGGAAGAGGCTAATGTATTAGGGTTTTAGTTGGGTTTAAGTTGGGTCAAAGATGGGTTATAGGCTACTCCAAGGTCCATTCCCACTTGGGCTTCAGATTTTAAGTTGTTGGGCCAGTTTTAAAGCGTTGGGCTGCAGAATTTTACTGGGCCAGTTTTATGCATTGGGTTGCTGAAGTTTAATTAAGTTTGGGCCAAGTTTGAAGAGCTCAAAAATGTAGGTCTGCACAAGGGTTATTGGGCCACTTAGAAGGGTTTATATAAGGTAGATTTTGGGCCTTTATCACACTAAATTGGGTTGGGTCTGCACCTAACCCATTGGGCCTCCATTAGTCTCTTATCATGATCTATTAGTTTAAGCCTAGATAGGATTTCTATCTCAATTAAATCTCAACCCATATTAATTATTCCTAATTAATCTAATCCGTGATTAACACCTTAATTAATTATGGGGTGTTACATTCTCTATCCTCCAACCATTTCCTCTAAAGGGCAGCTGCATATTCATCTTTTCATCAAGGTGGAATGTTGCTCTAAGTGGGAAGAGAAGGGGTTTTAGTGTGAGAAAAGCAAAGGAAGCAAGGATTAAGCTTAAAGAATAAGTTTTCTCCATCTTGTACTTGAAAATCACATGCTTTAAGTTAGTTTTGTTAAACCTTAGCTATGAGTCACTTTTGGACAGCATATGGATGATTGAAAATGAAGTTTATATGTTGAATATGAAGGCCTTGAAATGAAGTTTATATGTTGAACATGAAGGCCATATGAGCTTAGTTATTGTTGTTATGTGCTGGGATTTTGAAAAACACAAAGATTGTAATTTTTAGGAAAATAGAAATCATGGGGAGATGCTGTCCGAATTTTTCCAAAATTTTTATGGTGTTTTCTTAATGTCTTAAAATCATGTATACCAAATTTCAAGACCTAAAACATAAAGGAAGAGGCTATGGAATTTTTAGAACCAAAGAAACTCACTTTTCAAGCCTAAAATGGAGCTAGATTATGTTATGATCAAAACATGATGTTGGGGCTGGAATTTCATAATTTTATCCATTCCAATGGATTCAAAAGGGTGTTTTTAGCTAGGAATACCTATGGCAAAGCCCCCAAAACTCATGGAATAAAATTTCTAAATCTTGGCCAAGAAATGCGCACTATTCGGCCATAGCAAAATGGGAAGGGAAGGAGTTAGATTTTTCCAATTTCACTAGTCCCATTAAGTTTAAAAGGGTCACATTACGTTAAAAGTTAAGGTTTATGTGTTAATTGTAATGAATTATTATTATTATTATAGGGTTCGATATTTGTTTTGAGAACTCCAAAAGCAAGTAAACTGAGTTCCAAGGATTGAGAAGCAAAGTTTGCTAAGGTAGTAGTTTTCCTCTATCTTTCCTTAAGCTTGTATGTTTGTATAATGTTGAGTGTTATGCTATATCAAGTTGTTATTTATGCTATAAGATGAGACATGTATGTTTAGACCGTGCTTGGCCTTGTATGAAATTCCTTGCATTCCTATATGGTATGTGGCACCTTGATTAACATTATATTATGTACTTACATGCTAACTTGTGAATGAGATTGGTTTATTACTACTGAGATTTTATAATCTCACCCTAAATATAACCCATTCTAGGTCTGAGTTCAAGCAAAGAAAGGGCAAAGAGTGTGGAGGCATAAATTGAGGACCATACTTTTATGTATCACATTTTGTCATGTAATTAAATATTTTAGATTACTGCGTGTATGAGTTATGTTATGATACTATAAAGTACTCAGGTATGGAATGGAAAGTCATGAATATAATCAACCCTTGAGTAAATAGAATATGACTGGTGAGCCTAAAATACAAAAATGCATCTGTTTATATAAAAGCAAAATAATAATAATATGTCAAGTGCAGGGTAAAATTGTCCAGTTTTTGTAGGGACACTTTAATATGAATTTATACGCATTCTGCTGAGGAAGTATTTTCCCCTTGTAAAGGGCTTAGAGAGCTTGAAGTAGAGCCCTGAACCGACCTCATACGATTTTTCTATAATTAATTATGTATTTTCAAAGTTAGATAAGAAATTGAAAATGACTAAATGAATAGTGAAATTGTATGAGGAAGTTTTTAAAAGGAAAAATTTTAAATAGTTCAGGTTTCCATAGACTCCTCTAAGTTTTATATGAGGTAATTGTAGTAGAAAAAGTGTTATAAAATAAGGTATGACAGAAGGGTTTTCAATTTGTACTATCAGTCTGCACGTAGATCAAGAAAGTGACGATCGAGTAAGATGAGGATAACGTTTCTATGTCTCATACTTGATCTAGATATCATGTAACAAAAGGGATATGATAGGGTTATATGATAGGTTACATCGGATCACCGATCCCTGTATGATTTGGGTAGTGACAATGTCTTGCTAAAGGTCGTTTGTGACTTGTGGGTTAAATAATGTTATTAGCCCACTGCCAACGTCATATGGGTCTACAGAGTCACACACAAGAATGAGTCAACTCAAACTAAAATGTCCAAATTCATTTAATCTGAAATTGTGTCTAGATTCAATGAATGTCACGTTCAATCTAGGATGGAAGAATTTTATAAATAAATATATATATTTCAAATATATATATATATAGTTTATAAAATTCAAAACATATATATGTATATATATTTATATGTTCGATATATATATCTTTTAATTAATTAAAATGAATTAGTTTTAAATTTAAATCTATATGATAGATTTAAATTTAAACTAATATGATAATTTAAATTTAATTTATGAGATAAATTAAATTTGAATTTAGTTCACAACAGATAATCTCTGAAATTCTAATAATATGCAAACTAATTTCAAAAATTCTCACAAAATACTCAAAACAATCTACATCATATATACAACAAAATCTCTAAGCCAATTTTGAACAAAAGTTCGCAATAAATACCTCAATTAAATTATGTAAGTTTGGATTTAATTCCTTAAAAATCTAATAACATGGAAACTAGTTCCAAAAATCTTCAAAAAATACTCAAAACAAATTACATCACATGTGCAACAAAACCCCCAAGTCAATTTCATCAAAAGTTCATAACAAATACCTCAATTTAATAATGTAAGTTTTTAATTCCCTAAAGATCTAATAATATGCAAACTAATTCCAAAAATCCTCAAAAAAAAAATACTTAAAACAAACTACATCACATACATAACAAAATCCCTAAGTCAATTTCTTCAAAGGTTTACAACAAATACCTCAATTAAATTATGCAAATTTAGATTTAATTCCCTAAAAATCTATTAATACACAAACAATGCCCAACAATTACCAAAAAATACTTAAAATAATCTAAATCACATCTACATCAAAAGGCCCAACCAAATCTCAACAAAATGTAACTAAAAAACATATAATTGAAAAGCCCCTCTTACTAACAAACCCCTGCAAAGACCAAGAACACACAATAACATTAACAAATATAATCATCAAGAGTGATAGAAAATATCATAAATTCAAAAACCCTAGACGAAAATCTGGCAAAATGAGAGAAAACCCAAAATAAATAAGAGAAAAAAAAAACATTAACTTCACTCAAAGAAGGTTCACCCACACGTAGGGCACCATCATCATTGCTTGTTGCTGCCCCAAGAGTTGCCTCTTGCTCCAAATGGTGAAAGTTGGCTAAAAATAGTGGTCTAGAGGGAATGGAGGCAAAGGAAAGAGGAAGATTGTGTAGGAGAGGATAAAAAATGACTAAGCGTGGGAGACTCAGGGATTTTATTATTTTCCAACATTCTCATGGCAGCAAGAAATAATATTCTAAAGTTATTATTTTAATTGAAACACACATTTTGAGATATCCAATTTTTTTTTATTTCTTCTCAATTCTCATAATAAATTATTATGAGAATAAAAGATTACAATTTTGTTAAGTCTCATAGTAATTTATTGTAAGAATTAAAAATTTTTCAAATTTTTTTTATTCTCATGGTAAATTACTATGAGAATTAAAACACATTTTTTTCTCTTAAATTTTGTAAAAAAATTTTTAAATTCTCACAATAAATTACCATAACAATAAAAAAATTCAAATTTTTTTATTCTCATGATATAATACCATAAAAGTTCAAAAAAAATTACACAATTTTTTTTATTCTCACAGTAATTAGCTGTGAGAATCACCATAATATTAATAATATCAATAAGCATTGTTTTTATTATTCTCATAATAAATTATTGTGCAAATAAAAAAATTTTAATTTTCTTTTTATTTTCATGGTAATTTATTATGAGAATGGTAAAAATATATATTTGTTGCTCCATAGTAACTCAATTGTGCTGGGAAATTTCTTTCCTATTCTCACAGTAAAATATTGTAGCAATAGAAAAAATTCTAATTTGTTTTCTCATGATATTTTATCTTGAGAATAATAAAAAAAATTTATAGTTTATTTTTTTATAATTCTCATGATATTTTTCTGCAAAAATTATCTTATAGAAAAACTCTGCAAAGAATCATTGTGCCGTACCACGGCATTTTTGTCCTGATATTTATTCTAGAATTCTTTCAAAAGTTTTCACAGAAAATAAAAGAAAAAATTACAATAATTGTTAAAAGACTTATAAATTTCTTTCTACACAAATTTTGTAAAATTTTTTTTTTAAAAAAAAAAACCTTTGATTTCTTGTAATGATAGTTTCAAAACCCCATGAGTTAATTCAATAAGGATTCCCATATGACTTTGAGCATTTTGTTTTCTCCGCTCTCGTGCTGTCTTCTTGAATGATAGTTTCAAGGTGTGCCACTTTTCTCAAATAAGACAAAAAGGGAATCTATCTCTCTCCCTCTCTTTATATAATGGGCTTTGATGAAACCATTATCTTTGCATTTGCATTTGGATGTTTTTGTTAGGCGTATTTACATGCATTCTCAAGTTTCTTTTTCTCAGTACCAGCTCTCGAGCCCGTGGCCAATAATTTCAGGCATAGCAGTGCACTCCCAATTTTTTGTCCATAAGGACTGATATTTTGGAGTGTTATTCCACGGATTCGGCCCCCTGCGTAATTGTATTGTATCGTCCCAGACGTGGCCTGCATAACATGATTTCTATAGGCTGCTCCGTAACTTTCGAAATAATCTTCCAAAAAACAAAGAGCGAGGGAAAAACAAATTATTTTTTATTGATAAACAGATGTAATTTTATATTGTGGGTTGATTTTAAATAATATTAAAAAAGTCAAATTCAATAGTGTAAATTACTTATTATTAAAAATAAAACACTTGAAAGTTCAAAATTTATTTATCTATAAATGCGTTTCTCTGACCTTGAGGTTTTCAGCAGGCTTCTGGTGATCTCCATTAAGGGAGGAAATTTCAGGTTGGCGCTGGACTTATTTATTGACAATGCATTCCCTCTGCTTTTCTTTTACCATTCTGTTTTTGTTCCCAGTGATTTGATGTTGTCTACGTTACCTACGGTGAAGACACTTACGAAATTCGACATTTGGCTCAAAGGATTGCAAAAGAACTAAGTAATACTTCAATGGATGTGGTTGAACTTTGGATATATGGGAAGCCAGTCTTAAAAATAATAAGGGTACTTTAGTAATTTTATATTAGTTAAAATTTTTAAATTTAAATGGTTGAAGGTTTATTGCAATGAAACTATAAACTAGGGGTCAATTATAATTTTTTAAATTAAAAAGAATATTGCAATTAAAGACCTAAATCAGGATAGGCAAATATAATTTTTTTGTTATATTTTTATATGCCAGGGTCTAATGAGGGTTTTATAAACTTCTTTAAAAATTGAAACGATACGGTCCGAGGAATGGTCGAACCTAGTCGTATACTAGACCCGTCTGGATCCAACCCATCGTACTATCTCACAAACTCTAGCATTGTTTTCATTCTTTGTCATCCTCCATTTGCGTTCTATCTCCAGAGCAACAGATGGCCATTTGCCCAAGTTTAGCCTGCTTGCAGTTTTTCCGTTCATTTAGTAAGTTGAGCATCCCTCCAATAATCTTGTACCAGAAACAAATGATAAATGAAGACAAATATTATGCTGGCCCAAAAAAAAAAGAAGAAGAACAATATATTGGAAGATTTGTCATCAATTTGTGCATGCCAAACTTGATCACGTCTTCAAAAACTTGAGAGCAATATTGTTACAAACCATTGGATGAATTAAAAGCACAACTTCAACGAATCATTTTCTGCGCTTCGATTTTAATATTCTCGAGGTTTCTGCTACTTACCTGTACAGCAGAACAATTTTGTTGAACTTTTTGTCCCATGTCGTTTCAATCGTGCATCACTTGTAAAATTATAGTCTCTTTTTCATGATAGGTACACTACTGTAAAAGAATAGTAGTGTGGTAATTCGATAGAGGGAGGCTCTTCTCTCTGTATTCTATATTATGTGTTCCGTGCAGGGACGGATCCGCAATAAAACTATTGGACTGGAAAAAAAAAATCAAAAAAAGTTAATATACTCATGTGGGAGGACTAAGATGCATTCTATCTAAAATGCCATAGAAAGTTAAAAATAAATTCAAAGAAAATTGCATTATGAGACAAATCATGAATTCTTAAGAAAAAGTAAATGCATATTTGGCCTTTTCAAACTTGATTTTTCATTTTTTATGAGGCAGTCTGTTTAAACAATCTTTAAGCAACATTAAAAAGAAAAGCAATTTTAATTCTGTTAAAATCACTTGATTATGAGAGGAAACAACCCTGAGTACCAAGTTGGTGTTTCCTTTCCAATTCTCAAATGTTGGATGTCATGTTTTCTTCCGAAGAGTGAATCCCATTTGCAGTGATCAGGTAGAGAGAGGCAACAAGAGAGAGAATGGACGGCAGCATAGGTGGTCTCGGCCATATTGTTGGGGGGTGGTAAAGAGAAAGATGAATTTGGAAAGAATGGTCGAAGAAATTAGGAAAAATGGGAAAGAAGAAACATTGAGAGAGAGAGAGAGAGTGATTCTTGCTTGTGAGGGTTGGATTTTGGGATGAGAACAAAAGAGGAAAGGTTGGCTTTGAGAGTTGAGAGCCCTTCTATGCATGAGAAATTATTGGGGTTTCAACGTGCATATTTTGATATTAATAAACAACGTGTTGTGTTTGTTGTTTTTCAATCATTTTATTGGTTTATACGATAGAGTGCGCCCTTAGACATCACTCAAAACTCTTCAGCGAATCAATTATCACAACTTCCTTACACAAGATGTGAGCAAGAAACCCCAAAGAATGACTAAATAAGTTGGTATTATCATTATATTATTGATTAGCTGGCATGTATTGATAGTATCTCTTTTTGTTTTAAGAAATTCCATTAATACAACGAGGAACAGATTGATTGGTTTGAGAAAGTGATACTAGAAACAGTCCCAATTTGGGGATTAGTTTTTGCTTTTACAGTTAAAAAATTGTCTGTTATAGTTGTTTCTCCAATACATAGGCACTTACAACCCAGAAGTTGCATATCTTTCTAAATTTTTGCATTCTAAACAACAATTAAATTAATACTGATGATAACTTTCACCTTTCTCAAGTATGATATAGTATTCATTTATAAGTGACTACCATGGTGAGGGGCAAGGGTGGGAGGGCAAGCACCCCTCCTTTGCCTTTCTTATTGTTCGTCACTGGTTCTGTGTATTATATTGTATATTGAAGAAGTTTGAGGGAGAGCAATTTAAATTTTTAGGTCAGTTTTCTCTCCTCATGTTAACCCATAATATATAACCCACCACTTCATTTTTTTAAAAAAAATTGACAATTAGTTTAAATAAAAAAATAATTAATTTAATTATAAATAAATAAATAAACTGGGTTGGGTTATATTAAAACATGGATCAGCTCATAATAGACGACCTATATTCTAACTAATATATATGAAGCACAATAAGATCTTAGTGCAGAGTTATGAACCAGTATGATTGACAGAAAGGCCACCGTATTGGAAGAATCCTATATTTCCTTGTCACATGCTTCATTGTTATGACGAGTCCCCAGCTGCTCTAGTTGAAACCATAGACATCTCCCAGCAAATTTTTATGCTATGTTTTTCACTTTTTCTTCTATCATAAACTAACATAAAACATATTAGACAACATTATACGAAAAATCAGAAAATAAAAATAATAAAAATAAAAATATTTTTAGCCATTAAAAAGAAAAAAGAAAAAACATGCTTTGTTTATAGACTTTAGCTAGACTATTGCTAAGGTCAATCCATCATGATGCAATTTTATCATTTTCGAATCCTCCTTCAAAGAGAGGTTTCTCTCTTTGTTTAGTGCTTTGAATGTCTCTATATTCTCGTTATGCACTTCTACTTTGCTGAGATATTCAATCCTTGTTGTGAACCAATATGGCTGACAGAAAGGCCACCGTATTGGAAGAATCCTACGTTTCCTTGTCACCTGCTCCTTTGTTATGATTAGTCCCCAACTGCTCTACATGAAACCATAGACATGTCTCGACTAATTTTTATGCTCTGTTTTTTCACTTTTTCTTCTATTATAAACTAACATAAAACATATCAGACAACATTATACGAAAAATCAGAAAATAAAAACAGTAAAAATAAAAATATTTTTAGCCCTACAATAAAAGTCATTAAAAAGAAAAAAGAAAAGAAAATGCTTTGTTTATAGACTTTAGCTAGACTATTGCTGAGGTCAATTCATCATGGTGGAATTTTATCACTTTCGATTCCTCCCTCAAAGAGAGGTTTCTCTCTTTGTTTAGTGCCTTCGAATGTCTCTATGTTCTTGTTATGCATTTCTACCTTGGTGAGTTATTCAATCCTTGTTTCTTTATCCTTATGGCGCCTCCTCTTTCTTTTTCTTCTTTTCTTTTTCATTCTTTTTAGTGCTTTTATGAGTTTCTTTAAGACTTTTACCAATCTTTCTTCCATTATACTTGTCAAAGGAGAAAAGAATTATTTACAAGAAAGGAGGACTTTTTATTAATGAAAGCATTATTTATACGAGAGAAGAAGGATATATGTTCGAGTTTAAGAGGCTCATCCAAACAAAGCTTAGGGTTGAAAAGCCAAATGTTGCAAAATGGAAATAGCCAGCCGGCTAGAAGAAAGCATTGAAACAAATATATATATATATATATTAATTGTTATTATTATACATATTTACACTAAACAATATATAAGTCCAAAAAATTTTTCATTCAAAACTTTTAATTATCGTTATCTAAGTTTTCTTCTTCTTCTTTAGGTACTCCCACCCCCTCTTCGTCCTGTGTAGGTGGGTTAGATGATCCAACTGTCAGTGGGGTTGTGTTTTGCTGTGCTACATATTGTGTAGCAAGGTTCGTGCAAAACCAGAAAGCCTTGTAGATAGTGTTAGGAGCAAACTCTACACCAGAAAGTTGCTAAGTTCTACCTACTGAGTCAAGGTTTGTAGGACCAAGCCCAATTGTTTACCTATTGCTGCGAAGGTGTTGCAGCCTATGAGAGACTGTGAAAGGGGATGTTACAGGATAAATACACTATCAAGACCATGGATGCATCCTTTCCTGTTATGTCCTGAAGCTTGGTTCCACATGTCAAGCTCGATCTCAGGGTTTGCAGAAGAGTCTTTTTTTATTTTTTCCTTTTTTGCAATACTGTATTGTCAAGATCTCCTAAAGGAACACAAGTAGCAAACAGTTACCATATTGATTACTTACAACAAACACAATTAGCCATAAGAACAAATTAACAAAAATCAAATGCAATCACTAACAAAAAATTTTTTGGAGTGATTAGACACATTTTGTCCCGACTCAATTTCTAGACCATGACTGGCGCATAGGCTAAACTAATCTGGAGATTTAGTTAGCTTAGCAAGCTTTACAAAATTTACAATCAACTATTATATCATTAGAGGCTACCGAAAATTCGGCAGCACCTCCGCTAAAAATTGGAATCCCAACCTGAAAAAAAATACTTTAAACCAGTACCAACACCAACAATAACAAGTTACATATAACCCAAAAGGCCTAACTAGGAAAGTAAAGATAATATTTACACATTTTAAGTGATCATATAACATGAACAAATTCCAAAAAAATTTCTCTACACCTAAGTGCCACCATATCATGGAGTCTGACACAATTTCACAAAATTAAACACCTACTTTAGTGGTCTAGTAGCTCTCAAGCTCCTAAATCACTTCACTCCTTAACTCGCTAGTATGAAAAATAAGAAAAGAAGAGGGATAAGCCTACCACTGGCTTAGTGAATGTATAAATAATAAAGCACATAAAGGAAGAAAAATAAATAAATGCATACAGGAGTTTTTTTAAAATAAAAAATCAATGATTATCAGATAATTTAGGCAATAAGATTTATAAATGAAATGAAAAATAATTATTTAAATAAAAAGAAACTTTTAGAATAAATCTATATTTTCTAAATATATAAAAAAAATATTATAGGAATGGGTATCATAGAGAGGAACCAAATCATCAAACCATATCATCATATATCATGGCATTTCTTTGGATTCATTCCATCCTATCACTTTCACAATATACATCTAACATCTCAGTTGCAACACTGGATACATTACATCGCAGTGCCATCACAATTCACAACTTATTCTAGGTGCACCTAGCCCGTTACCTCCGCTAACGGTTAAGGGATCCTAACTAGATTCCCATTCATTATATAAAATAAAATTCTTTCAAATGGAATTTAGCTATCAAAAATAAATAAGAAAATCAAGAAGTAAATAAATAATTAAATTAGGCAAGTTAATCTTCAATATAATTTCTATAACATATGAAACCACAAGACAACATAAAATACTCTTCTCATAAATAAACATATACTCACCACCACTTTCTTTTCATCCAATTCATTCTTTTGCGTTCCACAAGAATATATCACGCCACATTTCAACTATCAATTTGTTTTAATAAATTTATTAAATCATCATAAGAATATATATATATATATCCAATTTGGGATTTTGAAAACACCGATTTTTTTCCTCAAGGGATAGAGCACATAAATCACATAATTAAAAATTTCACCATAGAAAATATAAAATAGAATGAAATAGATATACCACTCTATTATCTACACACTCACCAGTTGGGACTAATAATATAAGTCCCTATTTCCTATTGTTTAATGTTGAGCCTCAGTTGAATGAGTTTCCTTGATATCACCTAAAATTATAACCAATATAAATTAATTATATTAACTACTCCAATAATATCCATAATCATTTATATAACCTAATATACTCCCTAAAACATAAATCCCTAAATTCTTATATACATTTCTATCCTAAATACTAACCCTAAATTTGGGGTTTTTCAATCTAAGCTTCCATAATTCAAATTAAGTTCAAAACTTACTTCTAGGAACTCCAAAGATAATTTTAGAAGGGTTAATTTACATTTAAATGTTGAAATTCAAGAAACCCCAATTGTGGAGCTCACCCACGGCAACTTGAACAACAAAAATTGAATATCCTATTAGCTTCAATAAATCATGGAGAAAGATAAATATTGATGAAAGAAACGGAAGAAGAAAATGGAATAACTAATCCTTACAAAATTCAAAAAATTTCCATGGTTGAGTAGCAAAAGAAGAGAATGAGAAGGGAGATGAAATCTTTACCAAATAAAAGTTTTATAGCAACTAAATTTGTCGGAGATGAGTGGGTAATGGCGTCCAACAAGAAGAGGGTAATAGATCCTTGTGGTTGGCTGAGATTCACGCTTCAATGGAGGAGCTATGGCGGGAGAAAGGAGGAACGACTCAAGCAAAACAAAGAAAATGAAGAGTCACGTAAGAGACAAGGGAAAGTGGCTTCGGGAGAGAGAAAAAGTTGAAACAAGAAGGAGACGTTGCAGCAGATGGGAAAGGTGGAGAGAGAGTGTGCTTTTAGGATTATTAAAATATTTTTGGCTCAATTTGCACTTTTGCCCCCAACAAGTCTAATATGCTTTAATTGAGATTTAAAATAATTGAAAAAGTCCTTTAAAATTTTTATATACTCCAAAATAAATTCAAAAAAAATTATTTCGTTTTTATTTTAATAACCAAATATATATTATTTATTTCTTTATTTTTATTTTATATATATATATATAGGTATTACACATTTTTACCTATTGCCTTCAACTTATGTGTCTTGTTGAACGCGTTGCAATATGACACATTTCTCTTTAGGTCATCTTCCTACAAGTCAATGTGAACTTAGTGTTTGTAAAAATAAAATAAAAAGACTCAAAAGAATAGTTTGATGTGAAACAAAAACTAGTGAATATTACCATAATTTTCTTATGCTTCGCAAAGCTAATGGACCTGCCCGTATGAACAAGTCCGGGCGTGGACGATCGGTTCTTTTCGCATTTTTTGAGTTCTTCCTTCAGGTCTCATCACCCATATATTGAGGAGACCTTCTTGCACACTTGTATGCATGCTTGACAAGCCCTTGCCCTTGGTGTTTTGTATGTTCGTTGTGTTGGCTAGTTTCATGGGATGTGACCACGTGTTGTATATATAGCATGTCAGAATATTGCTTTGAACATCTCCTATCCTAGACACTCCTAGCCAATAAGCATTCCCCATTCATGGCAAAGCGATATGTAGCTTACATAGATTAAATTAAAGTAAGTATTCTACATGATCAAATTAAATATTTGTACTAAATAAATTGTGTACTATAAATTGGTGAACAGACATTACCCCCCCAAAAAAAAAATGGTGCTTGATGGTGGTTTCTTAGCGGTGGTTAATAATCTTGATCTAATATGTCAAAACTTTATTGATAATAAAATGGTAACTGTTAATGATTGTCTTTAGAACACTTATACAAACAGATGTCACTAATTTGTGGGTTGGTTTAATTGCTATAAAGTGTAAGGAGATTTGTAGTATGGATCTTTCTTACTTACCGACATTCATCTTTCAGTCTAGTTCATTTTGGGCCTTTGTCTAGAAGCTAAGTGTACTGATATTATTATCTTCCCCTGAATTTGCTCTGATAATTGATTGAAACAAGTAGGAATTTGACTTTGAATGTTCTAATGTAGCTTGATGCACCATAAATTCCTAAGATTATTACCTTTGCTTTGTGGGATACTATGTATTTTCTTTGACTTTAGTACTATGAACTCAAGGCATCTGAAAAACTTGTGCGTGTCTTTGCTTGCTAGATGAATCCGCCAGAGCCCGCTACGTGTACTTGTTTGTGCCCGTATAATTTTTTCATGCTTACTTTTAGTTTGGCATCTTCACATTAGTGCAGACTCAAGGTCGTTCAATTAGTTGAGGCTTTGCAATTTTTGGCTACTAATAATAATTGCAACAACAATGTCCTAGGTATACTATTTAGGGTCATGGTAGCTGATTATTGAGAAAACCCAAATCCAGGTTTTCTATCTCAATTTGTGTTGAAGCTATAGTGAATTGCTATTTTAACAGGTAAGGGTTGAGCCATAGTGGAATACTATGAAGCTCATGCAATAGAAATACTCTGGCTAGTAAATGTCAAAATTTCTTTGTTGCCATAGGAATTGTTTTGTAACCAACAGAATAATAAAGAGGGGATTTTTTTTGGTCATTTACATGTCAATATTAGCAGTTAGTAAATTTCAAAATTACTTAATGAGTATTAATCAGGTGTTTTTTTAAAAAATAATACTAAAGAATATTAGTGATAGACATTAACTGTCGATAATATCTTTTTTTTTTACGATACTTTTATCAATACATATTGATGGTTAAATAGTCATCACTAAAACCAATATTGATGGCCAAAGATAATGCTTATGACCCTTAAAGATAATATTTTTTCTTGTAATGTATTTCTTTTATAGTGGTTCTATCTAGTCACTAAGAAGTGTAACCTTTCAATATTTAGATGTAGCTAAAGAAGTTTTTCTAACTTTTTAATAAAGTTTATTTAAAACTTTATTTCATAACCTGGTTGGCAAAATTACTTAAAATAATTCACTGTCAGCATTGTCATCTTTTTTATGAAGTAATTCCATTTAGATAAATTGTTATTTTAATTTCCTAATAGCTCGGAACCTACAAATTACGGGATAAGCAAGGCTGTTCTGTTATCCTTTATATGCTCAGAAATAGAACTAATAAAACACAACACATGGAACATATGACAAATAATGTAGGACACAACCAGTGACCAGGAATGAGAAAGAAAGTGGAATAAATTAAGTATATAAACCAGTGGCTAAGAATAAGAAAAAAAAAAGCAGCAAAAATAAATAAATGATTACTCTCGAAACATATAAATTTATATTGACACAACAACTAGCAAAATAGCTAGCCACTAGTTTGGATATATACATGGTAGTAAGATGTCCAAAATAGTAAGTTGAGGCAAGAAATTTTAGGAAAGAATAGTAAAGGCTAGTGGGACCAGTAAATCTACAAGAAGTGGTATAGATGCAAGCTGTCATACAAATTACTCTTTCCCATCTAAAATATAAGTCGTTTTTAATAGATTTACGTTTTTTTTTTAAAGTTAGTTACATTTTTAAATTCTTCAAATATTATTATGTTTTTTCATCTTTACCCCTATTATCAATGTATTTGTTGTCATTAAATAAAGGATTTTTAATATAAATGTTACTATTAAACGAAAGATATTATGAAAAAAAAATAACAATTATTGTCAAGTGACTTATATTTTAAACTAAATTTTTTTTTAGATGACTTATATTTTGAATCAAAGGGAGTACATTATGGTATGATCCATGCATATAGTACAAGTTACAACCCAAAAGCATAGGTATACAATTGATTTCTTGTTTAAAGCTTTAAGAGAAAAGGCACGCATTGTCAACGTAAATTCCCAGAAGCCAAAATTTCTAAAAAATAGTGCATTTGGAAAGAAAAAGGGGAATGAAAACGAGAGGGAGAAAAACGGGTTATTAGCACAAGAGAACAAGCATTAATCTGGCTTATTTTTGGCAGGCTGGTAAAGCCGATCTGATATTCATGAATTTCGTGTGTCACCTTGCATTCATATTTATTTTCTCCATCCATGCCTTTCAGTAAATCTTGTACATGGAACACTAGGGGCTAGTTGCTGGAGCAGTAACCAAGAGACAAAGCACAAGAGCAGAGGAAAGTAATTTGAAACTTTGTTACCAATTTTTGGAAGTTGTAAAACTTGAAATCTGTAAATGAATGGGTTATAAAAGATTAGAGGAGGGCAAAAGAGGAATTACATAATAAAATGGATAGTTTAGTGCTTTAATATAATTACAGTTTTCAATTTTAGATGATAGTGCGTTTATTACATTGGGACTAATAAGTCATTTGTGATTTTATTTAAATTAAAAAGTTCATTGCAATTGAAGTAAAAATCAAGATGGATAAATGCAATGTCTTCTAATATTTCAAAATAAAAGACCAATGCAGTATACTATATGTGACTGAAAATTCAGCCCATCTAATAGTTAGCCTTTTTAAGAATTGCAAATGCCATTGATATGATGGTAAGTTATTAAGAATGTGGTTTGGGCAACTCCGTTGTCTGGAAGTAAAAAATAAAATAAAATAAAATAGGGATAAAAGTGATAATTGATATAAACCTAGTGAGTAAACAGAAATAAACATTATTAACTACAAAAATCTTGAGGACAATTTTAGATGTATATATATATATATATATAAACAATACAAGTATGAGATTCTTAACGAAAGCAACTAGATTTTATCTTCAAGTTCATCCCTTTTGAAGCTTAAATACCAATTTCTTAAAATATTCACTTAAAATCACTGGATTTGTATAGGCAACTGAAGCTGATCCGTTCTCCAACTTTAGGTGGTGGTAAAAGTATCCGAGTGAAAATAAAAGTAAGTGATATCCAAAAAAATAAGAAATAACCAAGTCCACAGATCGGAAGAAATTCGGTGGATTTTTTCTTTTAAGTTTCGCCGGCGAGTGGACGTTGACTTGTAATGATGGTAAGTTTTGGAAATAGGTTTTGAATTATGCAATAGATTACGGCTGACAGATATCGGACCAATTGGAGTGCATCGTTGCATTTCCTGAGGAATTTTCAATGGATTTTTTTTGGTTTACAAGAGCTAAAGCATTTGCTCCCGTATTTTGCGTCCCAGTTTAGTGTAGTTTGAGAACCAATGAAGGTGAATCAACGATGCAAATTCTGGAATTATTACAACCGTATGGTGCCATGAATGAAGTGGAGGCTTCGTCGAGCACCCCAAGTTAATTTCCCGGCTGGATTGTCAATGTTAATCGAATCTGCACCCTGCTCGATTTCTTACTTGTATCCGAGTTTACATATATATTATATGGAGACAGATAGCGACTGCACAGATAGAATGACATTTGTCTTTTTTTTTTTCTTTTTTTAAGAGTTAAAAAAATTTAGTTACGATAATAAAAATTTTAACTATAAAAAATTTTTAATTAGAAAAATAAAAAATTTTATTTATAAGAATAAAATTTTTAACTTTAAAAAAATTATATTTTAAAGATTTTAATTATGAGGACAAAAATTTTAATTATAAAGATACATTTTTTATTAATTAGATCTTTAAAATAATTTTAAAATTTAAGATTATTTATAATAAATTTTTTTGTAGTTAAAATTTAAAATTGTTATTTTTATAGTTAAAATTTTTCATGTAATTTTCTATTAGTTAAAATTTAGTTTTCACAATTAAAAATTTTTATTATTAATTTTTTTATTTTTATAATTAAAATTTTAATTTTTTTGGAAGGTATATCTCAAGTAAATATTTGATTCCGTCATTAATGTAACTGCATAGTTTCCACGTTCACATTATTACACTGCTTTTTTGTGGGTCCCACCCTAATTCACGGTTATTTAAGAGAATTCAATTTCAGATTATGGACACATTAAACACCAAAATTTGGATTAAGTGGCTCAATAAAAAATTGCCACGAGGAAGAAGAATGGAATCTACAAAGCAATTTTCAAGCTATATAATATAACTATTTTAAATAAAATAATAATATTTTTATTTAATTTTATATATTAAGATTTGTACTAGGAAGGCACTCAACCTCTGTTTTGCTTTAACGTGGAGCAAATACGATTGACGTCAATTCACCAGTTGCTACGTGCTTCCCATCAAAAAACGAGTAGATATTTTTATTGATCAATAACAATAATGACATTATGATAATGCTTTCAAATTTTAAAATTCAAGTTTCACATCGTATAGAATTCAAATAGAAAAAAAAAATTTATATATAAAAGAGAAAACAAATTTTATATCGAGTAGAATTGGGTTGGGAGTGAAATTGTTTATGTATATAAAGAGGGCTTTTACATTTATACCTTATACCTTGTATCATTCAGTAGCAATAGTATAAAATTTTTTTCTCTGCCCGTGAACGTAGGTTATATTGGACGAACCACGTTAATTTTCTATGTTATTCTTTCTTTTTTCTCTACTTTCTTAATACCACCAATTCACAAAATTGGTATTTGAGCTTTTGGCTTAAATTTTTTTTGCTGAAAGAAGATGGTGTCTCACAAATTCGATATTAAAAAATTCAATGAGTCGAATGATTTCACATTGTAAAAAGTGAAGATGCGGGCAATTCTGGTTCAGCAAGGGTATGCGGCAGCGATAGATGGAGAGGGAAGGTTGCCCAAGAGTTTAAAGGCGAAGGAAAGGGCAGAGATTTTAGTAAAAGCTTATAACGCCATTCTATTGAATTTGACAGATGAGGTCTTGAGGGAGGTTGTAGATGAGACTTCTGCAGCTTCGTTATGGAAGACATTAGAAAGCAAATACCAAAAGAAATTCCTGACAAATCGGTTATATCAGAAGCAGCGGTTATATACCCTCAGGATGTCAGAAAGTACGCCAGTAAGAGATAATATTGACAATTTTAACTGAATTATTTTAGATCTTCAAGAGGTCGATGTTAAAATTGAGGAAGAGGACCAGGCAATAATTCTTTTATACTCGTTGCCTAATTCATATGAAACCTTTGTTGACATGATACTTTATGGGAGAGACACTATCTCGATTGGTGATGTAAAGGATGCTTTACAATCAAAGGAACTGAAGAGGAGGTTGTCTGGGTCCGATGAGGAAGCATCAGATATGGGTTTGGTAGTGAATAGAGGCAAGAGCAAGGAGAAAGATGAAGATAATCGAAGTAAGTCTAGTTCAAAGTCAAGGTCCAAGGGGCAACTACGGTGCTTTAAGTGTAAGGAAAAGGGGCATTTCAAGATGGATTGTCCACAATGAAAAAAGAGAAACAATCAGAATGAATCAAATGGTAAGACAAGTGCCTCAATGGTTCAGGACAGTTTAGATGAGGATGATGGTGGAGATGTTCTAACAGTTAATACCTTAAATTTTACAAATACCTAAGTCATGGATACTGGAACTTCTTATCACATAACTTTCACAAAGGAGCTGTTTACTTCTTTTAAGAAGTGGAAAGGCAGTGTGAAGTTGGGAGATGATCAAGAGCTTAGTGTTGAAGGCAGTGGGTCAATACAAGAAAAAATGTTTGATGGTATGGTTAGAACATTTGATGCATAGTATGTTCCTGAGCTACAAAAAATTTTATTTCTCTAGGTGCCTTAGACAAGCAAGGATACAGTTTTTTTGGCAAGGGTGGACAGACAAAGATTTCTAGAGGTGCTCTGATAGTGATGAAGGGTAGATTTCAGCATGGGGTCTATATACTAATTAGAAACTCAGTAATGGGCACTGTGATAGTTTCTAGTATTTTAGAGAAAAATAATGATCAAACAAAGTTATGGCATCAACGACTAGGGCACATGAGTGAGAAAAGACTAGCAGTGTTGCAAAAGCAGGGGTTGTTGAAGGGCGTGGAAATTAGAAAGTTGAAGTTCTGTGAAACTTGTGTCAAGGGCAAGCAACGCAAAGTCAAGTTCAATTCAGGAAAGCATACCTCCACTGATATCCTTGAATATATACATTTAGACTTGTGGGGTCATTCTCTAATTGAGTCTCATGGAGGGTGTAGATACTTTGTGACATTTATTGATGATTACTCCAGAAAAGTGTGGGTGTATTTTCTGAAGAAGAAGGATGAGGTGTTTGGGAAGTTCAAAGAGTGGAAAACTATGATTGAGAAGCATACTGGGAAGCAAGTCAAGACATTCAGAACTGATAATGGGTTGGAGTTCTGCAATACACCATTTGATGAGTTTTGTAAAAAAGAATGTATAGTGAGACACCACACTGTACGGCACACACCACAACAAAATGGTGTAGCAAAACGGATGAACCAAACACTTCTGCAGTGCGCAAGATGTATGCGATTGAGTGCTAATCTTCTTAAGCAATTTTGGGCTGAAGCAATTAACACTGCAACCTATTTAGTGAATAGATTTCCATCAACTACAATTGATTTGAAGACTCTACAAGAAGTATGGTACAGTACACCTTCGGACTATTCTAGTTTAAAGATATTTAGGTGCCTGGCATATGCTCATGTGAATGATGGTAAACTAGAGGCGAGGGCAATGAAGTGCATATTTTTAGGGTATGCAACTGATGTGAAGGGATATAGACTGTAGTATACAGAACAGGACAGGATCCCAAGATTCATTATTAGTAGAGATGTGACGTTTGATGAATCTACTATGTTCAACCAGAAGGAGGAACTTGATGATCTTGTAGGAAAAGATCTGGGTGTTAATCAAAATGTGGAATTTGAGGTGGAGACCTCAAGGATAAACAAGAGCTCTATAGACCAACCTAGAGATTTGTAGGAAAAGCAACAGAGTATAGCAACAAGGAGAGGAAAAAGAGAAAATAAAAGACCTATCAGGTATGCAGATTGTGTGAATTTTGTTGATACTAACCCTGTTGCATATGCACTGGTGGTGGCAAAAAGCATTGATGCTGAGGAGCCGCAGTCTTACAAGGAGGCGGTCCAAAGTAAGGAGACAACTGTCCGGTTACTAGCTATGAATGAGGAAATGCAGTCCCTATCAAAGAATAGGACTTGGGAGCTGGTACCTTTACCAAAGGAAGTAAAGCCTGTAGGATACAAGTGGGTGTACAAAAAGAAGAAAGGGATTCTTGAAGTTGAGTTGGCAAGGTTCAAGGCGAGACTTGTAGCGAAAGAGTTCTCACAAAAGGAGGGCATAGTGAAGCATAATACCATTCGGGTTCTTCTAGCCATGGTAAGTGCGCTTGATTTGGAGTTGGAGCAACTTGATGTGAAGACGGTGTTCTTTCATGGAAATCTAGAAGAGGACATCTACATGACTCAGCCTGAGGGGTTTCAAGATCCTAAAAAAATAGAAGTATGTTTGCCTGCTGAAGAAGTCTTTGTATGGCTTAAAGCAGTCACCCAGGCAGTGGTATAAGAGGTTTGATACTTTCATGGTTTCTAAAGAATTTACTCGTAACCCATTCGATAGCTGTGTATATTCCAGGAAGTTGTCAGATGATTCTTGGATCTACTTGTTGCTGTACATAGATGATATGTTGATAGCGATAAAGAACAAGGATGAAATAAACAAGTTAAAAAGGTTACTGAGTAGTGAGTTTGAGATGAAAAATCTGGGTGCAGCTAAGAAAATCTTAGGCATGGAAATCTGGAGGGATGGAAAAGCACGCCGATTGTATGTGTCACAACAGAAGTACATTGAGAAGGTGTTGCGATCTTTTCATATTGATCAAGCCAAGCCTGTGAGTACCCCATTAGCAACACATTTCAGATTGGATACTAATACACTACCGAGCACAGATGAGGAGAAAGACTACATGAGTGAAGTCCCTTATGCTAGTGCAGTTGGGAGTCTGATGTATACGATGGTATGTACAAGACTAGACTTAGCCCATGCAATTAGTGTTGTGAGCAGGTTCATGGGAAATCCAGAAAAGACTCACTGGGAAGCAGTTAAGTGGATCATGCGGTACTTGAGAGGTACAGTTGATGTTTGTCTAGTTTATGGTACTGATGGATTTATTGGTAGATTAGTAGGTTATATAGATTCAGATTATGGTAGAGACTTTATAAGGCGGAAATCATTGACATGTTATATCTTCACACTATATGGATGTACTGTTAACTGGAAAGCAACTTTGCAGTTTACAGTTGCTTTGTCGACCACTGAGGCGGAGTACATGTCATTAATCGAGGGAGTGAATGAAGCAATGTGGTTACATTGCTTGATTGGAAGCATGGGATTGAAGGTTCAGATGCCTGAAGTGTTTTGTGACAGTCAAAATGTATTGAGTTTGGCAAAGAACCTAGTCTACCATGAAAAGTCTAAACACATAGATGTCAGATTGAATTTCATCAAGGATGCCTTGGAAAATAAGGTGGTGCCCATAAAGAAGATATCAACAGCAGATAATCCAGTAGACATGTTGACAAAGCCATTGCCTGTTGACAAGTTCAGGCATAGCTTGGACTTAGTGTGAGTACGAGTAGCATGAGGCCCTACAGGGCGTAATGGCAGAGAGATGATCGAATCAGACGTCTGGAGATTTTAAGTCAAGATGGAGAATTGCGATGATGCCTTCAAATCTCAAAACCCAAATCTCACATCGGATAGAACTTAGATGGGAAGAGAATTCTTCATATATAAAAGAGGAGACAAGTCGTCCCACATCAAGTAGAATTGGGTTAGGAGTGGGATTGTTTATGTATATAAAGAGGGCTTCTATATTTATACCTTGTACCTTGTATCATTCAGTCTCAATAATATAAAGTTTTTTCTCCCTCCCGTTGATGTAGGTCACATTGGTTAAACCACGTTAATTTTCTGTGTCATTCTTTCTTTTCTCTCTTCTTTCTTAATACTACAAATTCACAACAAACACTCATTTTCAATTTGGTATATACAATAATCTTAAGTGAAGGCGACACTACCCATACTCTAACTAATGTTTTTATTTTTACACTTTAAACATTAGCGTTGTATATATTGTTTTTGTGATATTGTATTATTAGTACTAGTTTAGCCAAATCATACTAATAAGGTACACACAAAATACGAGTTGAATTAATGCTGTAACAAAAATTGAAATCTATTACACATCGTTTAGTATATAGAAAAGCAAGAATAAAAATAAAAGTAAAAAATAATTTTATAAATAAAAAATAATTTTAATATCTCTAAAATAAAAAGATAATAAAAAAGATAAATATTATTAATTAATAATTACAAAAATATAATTAATACTACATAAGATTTTCTCTTCTTTTTCCTTTTCCATTTGAACAAATCTTTTGACACATAAAATTGTGAGTCATAGGCACTTGAAATCTTTGGATAAATCATATTTAATATGATTTAGTTAAATTCATTTATAAAAAATAAATAAAATATTAAAAAATCATATAACGTCACCCAAAAAAATGTGTACATAAATAAATTGAAATAATATTAATAATACATGCAAAATCAAAGGCCAAATTGAACTGCAATTAGTTTTCACATTTATATTATATTGCATAAAAGCTATTTTATGGGCTAAGAGAAGAAGACTGAAAGAGGGCTGTGGACGCCTGCAATTACTGAAGAAGATTCCAATTCAAATTAAGACACTATAAACTATTAAAATGGACATCAATAGAGAACTTTCTGAACAAGTTTTCATATCCTCGATGTGAGTGACCGAGATGATGGAAATACAAAGGAATAAGATTATTCATCGATCATCTTAGAGTGGATCGGTAGGGTATCGATTCATCTAGAGTTCATATCACAGCAAATAGAAGGCTGCGACTCAAGTTTGGCTGGCTTAACAATATAAGGGAAGCATCTATTATATATACACCATTAAGTATGCCAATTTCTGAGTGGCAATTTAATCGTTGAATGAAGAGCCATAAAATCAGAACCACAAGTTCAGAATAAAGAAATGGAGGAGAATATGAATGAATTTCTATGGTTGTTGGGGTAGTCCAATAACAGAATATAGTATGAAATTTCCCAATTTAAGTCGCCACGTGATAGTATTAAGAATTCTAACTATAGTACCCCGACACTCCTGATGGCAACTTCCTATACGTTTCGTCCCTGTAATTTTCCTGGCTTGCTTTATAGCCAACTTCAACTTCAAATTGAGAATGTAGATACCTTAAACTTTCATGGACACCAAAATATATACTAGATGGGTCAATAAGAAATTGCCACAAGGAAGAAGGATGGAACGTACAAATCAATTTTCAAGCTATATAATATAACTATTCAAAAACTGTATCTAGAATTCAAATTTTTCTTGTATTTAAAATATTACCTCGACTTTTGCATTCGTTAATTTTGTGAGTTTTTATTTTATTAATTGTACAAATATATTCACTCAGATTATACTTAAATATAATTTATTGTATAAATTAAGCTAAATATCTACGTAATGTTAAAATGATAAATTTCTTTATTTTATAATAAAATTGATAAACTATATAACTATTTTTTCATGCAATATGCTATTATTGTGCAAGCGGAAGAATTACATAACAGCCGATTTCTCCTCAAGTAAACATAGTCTTTTTTTTTCTTTTTTTTTTTATTGGAAGAAACAAACCTAATTAACCTCTCAAACATGCTGTGTACATAACATGCGTCAAATGTCTCAAGCAAGCACTTGCAATTTTAGTTTAATTTTCTGTTCACTACAACAATGTCAATGATTTACAACAAAAAGATACGACAAATGACTTTTGAACTTTTTTCACACTTTTGCATTTCAAAAATATAGGTAGAAATGTATAAAATAATAAAAAGAAGTAAGGAAGTAACAATAACAATAAAAAGCTTGGGCGTATAACTATTCTATTATCAGTAAAATATTATATAATTAAAAACATATAATATAAATTGAAAAAAATTTAAATTTTAACTAATTAATAAATAATAAGTTAGTAATAATATAATATACATGTCTATTTAATTTAAATTATAATTTTATTATAAATTATATTATTTATATTTATTATTAAGGAAAATATATTTATTTAATAAATCAATTATTATATTAATTCTGATAAATAAATAAATATAAATAATGCCATAAAACCAAAAATTTTTATAAAAATATTGACAAAATGTGAATATATTAATTTTTTCTTATACTTATATGTTTTAAAAAATATATATAATATAAAAATATTTTCTTTGAAAAAGAGTCGTTAAAAAATAGCTATTAGATAGTTGTTATATTTTATTATATTATATTTTCTTTCATTTAACTTATCCTCTCTTTCCACTCTATTTTACTCTCTTCACAAATATGAATTTTCTTTGATTTTACTATACTGCTTCAAATTACATTGATCACTGTCAATATTTATTTTGGTAAGTTTTGCTCATTTTGGAGATTTTTTTGCTTATAGAATAAGAGGTACGTATATATATATTTAGTTTAATAATATATGTATGAAATATTTATGTATTTTATTAAATGTAAATAATTACTTTATTGTATAGAAATATTATTAGTTTAGATTTATAAGTGAGACTTAAAAGTTATGGTGGTGATAATAATTTAGCTGATATAAAGAAAATGTTATTTATTTGGTAATAGTTATAAGATAAATTCTTTTAATAAGAATTGTGAGATAATATTTGAATAGTAAATTATCATAGAAAATAAAAATTCCTAGTAATCAGAGGTGGATGTATAATAGATTAAATCCTGGACATAAAAGATATACGGATGAACTTTTACAAGGAGTAGAAAAATTTATTAGTTTTGCTTGTGAAAAAGGACCAAGTTCAGGAAAAGGAAAAATTAGATGTCCTTGTTCTAAATATAAAAATACAGTATATCTTACGATTGATGAAATAAAAATTGATCTTTATAAAATATTATAAAAAAGGATTTCAACCTAGATATTGGTATTAGACATGCCATAGTGAGATTGAACCATCTTCAAGTAACATTAATATTATAACATGTAGCTTATCATGTTTCATAAATGAAGACCATAATAATAATTATGAACAAATGATCTTTGATGCAGTTGGTCTTGATTTTGATATTGATAATATTAATGAAATAGATTATAATGATAATCTTAGTCATATTGAAGAATCTCCAAATGTAGATCCCAAAAATTCTATAATTTATTACATGCATATCAATAACCATTGTGGCCAGGATATGGTAATCAATTTGAGTTATATGTTGCTGTAGAAATGTTAAGCATTAAAGCCGATAGTAATATGTCACAGTATAGTTTTAATCGATTTGCACATCTTATAAAAAATAGTTACGTATCTAATAATGTTGTACCCCATAATTGGTACCAAACTAAGAAACTAGTATCAAAATTTGGTCTATTTGCACAAAAAATTGACGTTTGTATTAATGGATGTATGTTGTATTATAAAGATGACATAGATCAGACAATATTTTGTGAAGCACCTCGATATAAAACTAGTTAACCTAATCAAAGAAAAAGTTCAAAAGAGATTCTAGTAAAAAGAATGCACTATTTGTCAATTACTCCTAGATTGCAAAGGCTTTATGCTTTAATGAGATCTGCTGAGCTTATGCAATGGCAGTGGAATAATAGAAGGTGTGAAAATATATTATGCCATCCACCTGATGAAGAAGTATGAAAACATTTTGATAGGGTATATCCTAATTTTACTGTAGAGCCATGAAATGTTTGAGTAGGTTTATGCATTGATTGGTTCACTTTATATAGTTAATCTGCTTCTCTATATTCATGTTCGCCTATGATAATTACTCCTTACAATCTTCCTTTTGAGTTATGTATGATTTCTCTTCACCTAAACCACAAAATCCTAAGGTTAAGATTGATGTATTTTTGCAACCATTAATTGATGAGTTAAAATTATTATGGGGAAAATGAATATGTACTTATGATGTCTCAAAGAAGCAAAATTTTCAAATAAGAGTAGCATTAATATGGACAGTAAATAACTTTCTAGCATATAGAATGTTGTTAGGGTGGAGTACAACTGGAAAATTAGCTTGTCCTTATTGTATGAATAACTCAAAAGCCTTTACCTTAAAGTACGGGAGAAAAAACTCTTGGTTCGATTGTCATCAACAATTTCTATCTATGCACCATATATTTAAGAGGAATAAAAATGCTTTTAAGAAAAATAGAGTTGAAAATGATCCCCCTTCCTCTAAATTTGGATGGAGAAGAATTATAACAATATGTGAAGATCCATCCTAATGTAGTAGATCAAGGAATTTTTAGACTAGCAGGCTATGGGTAATCATAATTGGATGAAACAGAGTATATTTTGGGAGCTTCTATATTGGAAACTTTTGTTAATTCAACATAATTTAGATGTCATGCACATAGGAAAAATGCATTTGATAATATATTTAATATTGTTATGGATGTCAAAGGGAAGATCAAAGACAACATAAAAGCTAGGATGGATTTAAAAGAATTTTGTAAGTGGAGAGACTTAAAGCTGCAAGAATTAGCTAATGGAAAAGTGGTGAAATCAAAAGCTAAGTTTATACTCACGTTAGGTCAAAGAAGGATTATTTGTTGGTAGGTAAAAGAATTGAAAATGCCCAATGGATATTCTTCGAATCTATCAAGATGTGTGGATTTAAAAGAAGGAAGATTAATTTGACTTAAAAGTCATGATTGTTACATTTTTTTTGGAATGTTTACTGTCAATCACGTTTAGTGCATTTTCTGAGCAAATCTAGAAGCTTATAACTGAGTTAAGTTAATTCTTTAGAAAACTGTGTTCAACAACATTAAAGGTTGACGATATAATACAAATGGAGTAAAATATTCCTATTATTATTTGCAAGTTAGTAAGAATATTTCCATTAGGATTCTTTGACTCTATGGAACATTTACCAATCCACTTACCATTTAAAGCTAGGGCTGATGGACTTATTTAGTATCGATGGATGTATCCCTTTAAAAGGTAATTGCTACTTATGTGGTATTTTAATCATTTCTAATTAGTTCATCTTATATCAATTTATTTTCATGTTTAACCATTTATTGACTATTTTAGTTATGCAAGTTTTTGAATAGATTAAAACGTACAATTAAAAATAAAGTTCATGTTAAAGGTTCTATATGTGAGGTATATTTGTCACAAAAGGTCTCGTACTTTTGTTTATACTACTTTAAGTTACATGTAACTTCAGTGCCAACTAGAGTTGGTCAACATAATTATATTGATGAAGTAGAGTCAAGTGAGCCAATTTTATCAATTTTTACTCAAGTTGGACATTTGCTTGGAAAGTATTCATCTCGTTATCTAAGTGATAAAGAAATAGGCACCGCTTATCTTCATGTTTTATTGAATTGTGATGAAGTCAAACCTTATCTCAAGTAAGATTCAGACTTATCACTATAACTTGTTTAGTTTGTGATTGCACTTAACATTTATATCATCTTACAAGACTTTTGAACAAGAGTTGAAAAGAGCAAATCCATACATTAGCTTTAAGGAAATCGATGCTAAGATTGAATAGCACTTTACTGTGTGGCTTAAATCTTATGTATGTAGTGGCGTCATTATTTATGTTATATTATAAATATGGGTATACATTTATTTATTTATATACTTATATTATTATATCTTAATTCTATTATGTCAAATAGGTTTACAATTAACCATTATCTAAAGATAATATGTATTTGAAAGATTTAGCTTGGGGACCTTTTAGAAAGGTGCAGACATGGCTAGGATACTTTGTAAATAGATACAAGTTTTACACTAATAATTGGAGCATTGGAAAGAAGACTATAAATAGTGGAGTTTGAGTGAAAGGAATAGAAGAGGATGAAGATACTGACTATTTCGACATTTTTAAAGAGGTGGTACAGTTACAATATTCAGGAAAACCTGCAAAAAAATTAGTATTATTTTGCTATGATTGGTTTGATCGAGTTATAAATCGAGGGATAAAGATACACAAAAATTATGGAATTATTGAAATTAAACACACAAGGAGGTATGGAAAATTTGATCCATTTGTATTTGTAGAACAAACTATGCAAGTATATTATGTAACATATCTTGAGAAAAGTAGAAATAAGCTCGATTAGTGGGTTGTCCTCAAAACTAAAGCAAGGAGTGTGGTGAATGATAGTAATACCTTAGAGTTGGCTTATCAAAATAATGAGGCACATGTTAGTAGAGTAGACAATGAGATATTATCTAATATATTATGAGAGCAAGGAGAAATGGAAGAGGTAGATCTGCATATAGATTTATTAGTTGAAGATGTAAATGTTTAGATCGATATGCAAGATGAAGACGCTGAAAAAGACAAAGATGAAGGTGAAGATGAAAAAAATAATGTTCAAGATAAAGATAATGATAAAGAAGATGAATAATCATTGAATGAGAGGTATTTTATTAAATAATAAATTATATGAATATTTTTAACATTATTATGTAATAGATATAATTTTTTTTTATAATACTACTTATTAATGAATTTTATACAATATAATATAAATATAATTTTATATTGTATGAATATAATGTTTTCTTCTATTAAATTTAGTTTAGCTCTTTCTAGTTTTATACTATAAGATATAAATTTTTTTCACTAATATTAATATATCATGAATTTTATAATAAGTGATTTTTAACTTACTTTATTAATTTTATTTTTTCTTAATTGTATTTGTAATTTATATTATTTACAAAAATTTATTAAATAAAAATAATAAAAATATATGCCCATCATCTAAAAGTTAAATCTTTCATATAAAAAATCTATTTTTAAATAAATATTACATATATTTTATATTTATATATCTTATATTTTATTTTGGATCACAATGTTTTGTGTGTGTATATATATATGTTTTTTCTTTATATTTTTTTATCTTTTTATTATGTTAAAAAATTATTTTTTAAGTATCATTGATTTATTTTAATTTATTAGGATATTATTTTTTATGTCAATTCATTTTAAAACTTTTTTATAACATGCATAAATTAAATAAATTAATATATTCATGTATATTCATTTAATAATGTAATATTAATAAATAAATTAGTACAAAATATATTATCAATATTTATTACTTTTTTTAATTATATATTTTTATATAATTATATAAATTATAATTTTATAAATATAATATAAATTAAAAAATATTTTGTGAAAGACACCCTTTACGTGAAAGGTGTCCTTCATGTCAAACACTCTTCACGTGAAGGGTGAAAGACAATTTGTCACTTTGTCCTTCACGCTTCATGTGAAGGATTGAAATTATATATATATATATATATTATGCAAAAGATAAAGATAAAAGATATTTTTATGTGAAGATATCTATTTTTTTAATTTTATATATATTCATATCTTCTTTTTTTATTTCAATTTTTATATTCATATTTCTTTCTTATACTTCTATTCTGATCTTCTCTCGCATTCTCTCTTATTTTTTAAAAGTAAGTGATATTCTTAATTATTACTCTTATTTAATTTTATTATTATAATATGTTTTAGATTAAATGCTCTATAGTTAAGTATACATTAAATCAAATGATCGATGTGAAACAGCAAGTGAAGCTATGATGCCTACATGATGAAGCAACATGAAAGAAGGAGTTTATTTATGCCTACAGATAATTTTTATATATAGATAGGAATATATAATATAAATTACTAATATTTATATTTTTTAAGATGTTAGGAAAAACATTACAAAGTGAATTTTTTTATTTTCAAATTTGGCAAGGATGTGAAGTTGAGAAAAAGTTAATCAAAACAAACGAAATAGAGTAATATTTTTATTAATTACTTCTTTCTCTAACATCTATTTACCATATATTTTAGTTATATACACATTTAATTAAAACAAATTTAATTGATTTTTCAATCAGATTTATACCAGATGGTCAAATTGATAATGAATATATTCTTATCATTATACAATACAATTATAATGGTCCATATAATTGTCTTTCAAAAGTTCCTAAACCAATCAGACAATTATAGTTTAACGAGTTTGGGGTACAATTTAATGTTATATTATAAATAAATATATATGGGGTATAAATTGAGATATTTGTAATTAAAAATAAATTAAAAAATTATTTTTGTAAAAATATTATTATTGGATTCCAGAATGACACCATAAAGTTTATCTAGTATTTTTGCATCATGTTAAGAATAAATTGAAGAACTTAATTATATATGCATGATGTCGAGGAAAAAAGCCAAGTTGGATTAGAGAAGATATATGGGATGAACTATGTACTAGTTAGAATAGTCTACAATTCCAACAAAGAAGTGAAAAAAATAAGAAAAATAAAGCATCTAGCTCTAGTTATAATATATCTCTTCATGTTGGAGGTACTGTTTTAGCAAATTATTATTGGGAGGAGCTTCAAAAACAATTAGGCAAAGCACTAACTCTAACTGAGCTTCACTATTATATCTATTATAAAAATGGCAAATAGATTGATAGAAAATCAGAAACTATATTTGTAAGAATAATTTTATATTCAATATATTTTTAATTTTTATTTATCAATAATATATACTAATTTATGTTTTATGATTTTTTTAGAATTAAGTTTTATTTTTATTTATCAATAATATATTAATTCATTTTTTATGATTCTTTTTCTCAAAATGAATATATCAAGTTTAAAGGTACAAATCCAAATATTATAAATATTCCTTTTATGAAATCAATATCTTCACAACAATTATCTAAAAAAATAAATCTTTAGATGCAAGTATTTAGAGGAAGAAAGAGTGGAGGAATGATCTATGGTCTTGGAAATATGTCATAAGAAATAGAAGGAAATCCAATATCTAATTTAAAATACAAAGTGCCAGATTATTAAAAGAGATACACAAGAGATGTTAGAGCTATATTTCTTGTAGATGAAACACATCTAGATATTGGCCCATTATATCCAGATGTTGGACGTGTGTTACGCTCATATAATTTACAATTTCAAGAAAATAAAATAGCTATTCAAACTCTTCAAGGACAGAATAATACATATAAAAGTTATTGTCAAAATCTTTGTAATGATAATAATAATAATATATAAATTTTTATGTTTATATTAATTTTTTATAATTTTATTATTAATTATATATAGATATTTGTGTATTGATATGATGTTTCAAGTATAGTACACTAAGTTTGATGAAATTGATATGTTTGTATTTTTAATATTTGATATTATATATATGTATATCTTGTACTTTGTGCTTTCACAAAATTTCTTTCGTCTCTCTCACATCCTCCCTTCCTTCGTCCCTCTCACACCTTCACTTCCATTATCTCTCTCCCACCTTCACTTTGTCATATGAGGCAACCAGCATCATCAACATATAAATTACAAGAAGTAAGAGTAGTTTTCTTATTAAGTTATTTTGATTTCATGTTTTAAGAAATTTATTCACATAAATTTGTTGTCTTTTACAAATTAATTTATTTAGATGTATCAACAAGGATCATCTTCTAGTAGGAGTGGCTCACAATCTCAACATACTATTTCGAAGTCTCAAAATCCAACTCTTGAGTCTCAACTTTCAACTTCTATTTTAAAACAATTTATTAAACCTGAAGGCGATGAGTTATTATTTAATTATTTAATATTATTTCAATTTATTTTATTTTTAAGTATTTGTATAATTAACTAATAAGTATTCAATTTTTATAGATTTAAACCAAATAATAATGAAGTTCAGGCATGGATAATAACGATTTTTAAAAGTAAATATGAAAGTCCTTGGAATAGTTGGAAAATGTTTCTCTTGAATATCAAACATTATGGTTTGCTGAATTTAAGGTAAATTTTCTTGCTTATATATTTTTTATATAATCATAATATCATGAATTTTATATTTTAATAATTATAATCTTTAATTTTTTTTAGAAGTATTATGAGTGGAGTTCTGATGACAATGATAAAATTTGGAAGAATTGGAAAAAGAAAGTGGTTGATTGGCTTAGAGATTTAATTGGTAATGCACGTAAGATAGGAAAAAGCCTAATTGGATTGGAGAATCCATTTGAGAAGAGTTGTGTGCAAAATGGAATACTTTAGAATATCAATCGCTTCAAGAACAGATGAGAAAAAATAGAGTTTTCTAGTTCTGAGTTTGGTTCATCATTACATACTGGGAGATTTATATCAATGCTTGAACATGCCAAAAGATTGGTAATCAATTTTATTTTTCTAAATACTTATTAATAATTTTAAATATATATTTATCTATTAATATTAATTTTTATTTTGCAAGCATGAGAATTAAGAAGACCACTAACATATTTTAAGGTCTTCTTAAAAACTCATTAACATAAAAGAGTTTGGATTGATAGAAAATCTCAAACTGTTTATGTAATTATGATTTTATTTTTAATTTATATTTGTAATTATAATTTTATTTATAAAATGTTTACTTATGCTATTATTTGCTTTTCAGGATAAATATACACGTCTTAAAATTTTATGTGAAAGTAGAGGAAAAAGTGTTTTAGAATTAGATTTATGGCTACAGGCTATTGGAGGATAAAAAAAGGTTTAGTTTATGGTATTGGGAGTATGTCTGATAATATATTAAGAAATCTTATGTCTGAATATATTGATACTCAATATTAAGCATATCTTCACTCTTCTTATATTCAAGAAATTATGAGAAATAAATTTATAACTTTGGCTCAACAGACCCATAATGCCCAACTTGAAGAACAAAGATTACAACTTGAACAGCTTCGATAAGAATTAGATGAATTCAGAAGTATTATTCAACATCTTTCAGAACAACAACATTAAAATGATGTTGGGCCAAGTTTTTTTTATAGATCAGATATTTTTCATTTAGATAATGAGAATGCAGATGATAATTTCAATGAGAATGAAGATAATTGTTAAATTTTGTAAATTTTATGTAATATAATATATGTAATTAAATTTATATTAGATGTTTTTTCCTATTTTATTTAAATTCAATATTTTTATTTCATAAATTATATAATATTATATATTATATATTTATTCAATAAATTTCACTATTTATTAACTTATAATGTGTATATATATGTATATTAGTTTATTGTATATAATACATCATACCCAAATTTAATAATATATATTAACTTAATTTAATTATATACATATTAAGTTATGTAACATATTGGATAGCAAAATTAGATGTCATGAAGGTAATAAAATTACGTTGATGTTATTAGGTGCGTGAATCAAACTTGATTATTCCTCCAATTTTTTCATTCCTTTCTAACAATTTTAAGTTTTTTACATAATGTTACACTCTTCTCTTCTGCACAATTGTATAATAATTGCTTTACTACTCTTCTCTTCTTTCTCTCTAGATAAATTTTAACTACTTTCCATAGTTTCATAATTCTTTGGTTTCGCTTTGTCTTCTTTTTTCGTGGATGAATTTCAAGTGCCTTTTCCGATGTTTAATTATTTGATTTTGCTATCCTCTATTTTAGCGCTAGTACATTTTTTTCTACAAGTTTTTATCTTCTCTTTTATTTATTACATTCATTTCCATTTTGTTCTAATTTTTTCCCTTTATTTGTATATTTTATATTTTGAGTTATTATTATTTTTGTTTTGTAAGTGATTATTTATTTTTTAGGTAAGAATTTTCATATTAAATTTTTGTATTTAGTTTTATTTATATTTTCTTATTTTCTTAATTTCATTTGATTTGATTTTTGTTGAAGAATTTTGATTCACAATACTACATCTAAGAATTTTGGAGAATTTCGCAGGAGAACAGCACAAAAATTAGATAATAGAATGTAATACTTAACATTGAAACCCAGAAAATGCAATGCAAATCTAATAAATAATTGTAACCCAAAATATGATAGGAAAGGAAAAATAAAAATTTATAAAAATAATAAAACAAATTAAATATACTTTTATTATTTATTATTATTATTATTAATTCTTATCAATCCTATTTTTTAAAAATTTAATATCAACTAAATTATTAATTATTATACTAAATATATGTAAAATAATTTTTAACAAGATAAAATAAAAATATTTATTTATTTATTAATAAGCTATACTTTTTAAAATTAAATTTAAAAATATTTTCAAATTTATTAACTTTAAAAATTAAATTAAATTACAAAAAAAGTATTTCTTATCATAGTTCTATCAAAAAAATCTAATAAAATACATGATAGAAATTACTATAAAAAAAAATTGCAACAAGCTTGTGATAGGATGTATAAAATTTTAATTCAAATTATGAATAGTGTTTTGCTACCATGATTCTGTCGCAAATCATGGTAGCTCCATTAGGTGGGTAATAAATGTATATATTATATATTATTAATTCTAAATATTATAAATATTTATTAACAATAAATGTATATACTATTTATTACTAATTCTAAATATTATAAATATTTACTAAATTAATTCCTACAAACTATTAAAAATTATTTATTAATAATCATCTTAAATATAATTTTTAATTTTTAATTTATATTATATTTATATTTAAACAAAATTTTTAATAATTATTGTAGGCATTATTTTTGAACTTTTTTAAATCAATTTTTTTATTAAAATTCTATTTATATTAAATAAATTTTTATAACAATTTTACTTATTCATTTGACATTGATATGATAGTATTAGATGTAGCAATAGAAAGAAAAATAAAGTGAATTGCCACAAATTAGTTTGTGCTAACAAATTTTCCATAATAAAAATAGTTACAACTTATCTAACAATATGTTTTTGTTAAAAATTATAAATTTTCGACTGTTTACTACTAAAATTTATGTCAGAAATTGATGACTAGTGGTTTGAGACTTGTGAATAAGTCTCTTAAAACCTGTTTTTGGCACATCTATGTTGAACAATATAATATCCCTCATTTTATGAAAATTTTGAACCGAATTAAGGAGAATGCTATGTCTTTTCTCTCCAATTGCAGAGGACAATGATCATTTAATGAAATATAAATAATTAAAACAAAGAAATATATTTACAAAATAATTTTTAAAGGTAAACAATTAAAACATAATAGCTCATAATATTTGATTTCAACAATAATACATGTATAAAAACTATATTAATAAAATGAGTATTTTTATTAATTAAAAATTAGAATAAATTAAATTTATAATTTTTTAATACAAAATAATTATCACTGAAAAAATTGAAAAAAATTTATAAAAAATAAATATTATCTTAAAGATATTTGTGTAAACAATATTCTTAAATTTTATAATTAATTTCAAAATTTATAAGGTAACAAATTTTAAACTGCTAAGAAAAACTTAATTCGAACTTCACCAGCGTCTTTATATTTTTGGTACATCAGCGGTGACAATATTGTAAAAAGTCCATAAGCTAAAATCAAGGTCAATGGCCAAAGTATGTATAAGAAAATTTAGATGTGAGACCGCATCGATGATTCAGTGCTGCAATATTTCCTTGAAACTTTGTAAGCAGTGGGTCCATGGGGCTTAAAACTTGACAGATATCAAAGAAGCAAGCCACGAGCTAACATAAATAGAAATAGTAAGAATGGTAAGCAGGTGCATGGGAGGTTGAAGTTGAAGCCGTTGGAGATGTAGAGGGTGGACCATTCAGTTAGAGGGATTCGTAGAGGCCGAGTGATGAAGACAAACTCTGATGTAATCATTCTGAACTGTGCGCCCCCTATCGTTGTTGTCAGCGATACTCGAAAAACAACAATGATAAGCTCTAGAACCTCGTATATATTTGGGTTTAGTTTCTATCTCATTTCTTCTCTCACTCATATATCATTCCTGAAGTCATATATCTCTTTTGTAACGGAAAAAAAAAAAAAAAAAAAAAAAAAAATATATATATATATATATATATATATATATTAAAAACTCTTAGTTTCAAAAACATCCAAAATATCGAAACTAAGGTGACGGTATATCAAACATCTCTATTCTCTCCAATCAATTTAATTAATGCAATTAACACATCTTTGTTGATGATTTTGCAGCTCAATTCCATGGCATGTTGTGTTCATGTTTCTTATTCCAGTGCTATTGAATGCGGTACAGGTGCACAGCCAAAGCTCAAGTAACTCGCCTTTTGAGACCCCACTTTACCCAATATGCTGGCTTTTCTAGTAGCCATATTACTCTATTGCTCTGCATTTGTTGGATGCTACCATTCAAAAATATGTAAAGATGGTATTCGCCTCAAAGTTTTTGCTCTCGTGGCTTTTATTTCAGGACCTTTGGCTTCTGCCTTTTTAATGTCAGTCCTAGTTTCACGCTCTTTTGAGCTACCTATAGTCATTATTTGGATCATCTAGCTTGCCTTGTATGAGATTAAATGGCTTTTTCAGGCATCCAAGAAAGCAGTTTCAAAGTTTTACAACATGGGGAAAAGGATTATTGGAAGCAACTAAAGCGAAGCTACGGCTGCAATACTTTAAATTCTCTTCGTTCCCGGGATAAATATCCTACCAATTATCATTTTTTTTTTTCTTACATACCCTATAAAAGTCCCACAACAATTGTATCTATGGTTAAACAACCTTCGTTTTATTATAAATATATTTTTTAAAAAATATTTTCAAGTCATTTAAACTCTTTTATTCTTTACAATGATATCGGTTCAAATTTGAATGGCAAATGTTAAAAGGATCCAATCTTTACGTATCATATTGAAGTATAGTTCTATGTTTATTCTTAGGCATGACTTATATGTATATATTTGATCAATTGACCGAAAGCTCGAATTGACAACATACCTAAAATGGCCTTTTGGGCATCTGTATCTTCAGTTATCAATTTCTGATTAAGGATTAATCGAATAAGTGTATCTATAGTCTTTTATCAGTTTATGTCATAATGGTAGTTAGTTGGTATGGAAAATGTTCATATTTTGCTATGAAGGACTCTGAAGTTTCATACTCTCATCGGTTTCAATTTATTTTCTAAATTAATGCATAATAATAAAAATATTATTCATCACAAATCTTATATTAATCATCACAAATCTTAAATTAATCAAACTGCCAAAAACTCAAACTCCTGAAAATTCAATGTATCATTAACTCTGCCTATAACGAGCTTTGATGCAAATTATTTTCATAGCCAGTCCCAAGCTCGGAAAAAAGAAGAGGGTTGTGTTAGGCAATTGACAGCCAATGTAAAACTTTGTCGAATCTTTATGATATGGACAATCGATATATTAAACATAATGCTAAGTTATTGCCCGGAAGTAACGCGCTGTATAACTCAAATACAGTGACAAATGAGCAAGAGCCGCTGCATCGTCGCCTGAGTGTAGTGAAAAATAAGCAAGGACTTCCACAATTTCGTGAACAAATATGGGTAAAGAAGTTAGTTCACGAGAGTATGATTCATTTTGGGACCTGGAATATAGGTACACTTACGGGTAAGTTAATAAAAATAGTAGATACTGTGATTAGAAAGAAAATTAATTATGTGTTTACAAGAAACTAAATGGGTAGGAAAGAAAGTGAAAGAATTAGACACTTTAGGTTTTAAACTTTAGTACACTGGTGAGGCTAAATCTAGAAATGGGGTAGATATAATTGGAGATAAGTTTTGAAAAAATGTTATAGTGGATGTAAAAAGATCAGGAGATAGAATCATTGCATTAAAGTTAGTAATAGAAAATGAAATCTTTAATGTTATTAGCGCTTATGCACAACAAGTAGGATTAGAAGAATATTGCAAAGTAAAATTTTGGGAGGATTTAGAATGCTTAGTTCAGGAAATACCATTAGGAGAAAAGATTCTTCTAGGAGAGAATCTAAATGGTTATGTGGGAAGTGTATCTTCAGGTTACGGAGGTGTTCATGAAGGACATGGTATAGGGGAAGCAAATGCAGAAGGTAAAACTATTTTAGACTTTTCATTGACGTTCGATCTTATATTAGTTAACACTTGTTTTAGAAAGTATAAGGAATATCTTATCACGTACAAAAGTAGAAGGGTATGTTCTCAAATTAATTTTTTTCTTATAAGAAAATCGGATAGAAAACTTTGCATGAATTGCAAAGTTATACCTGGAGAGAGTTTAACTACTCAGCATAGAGTTTTAGTTATGGATGTACGAGTTAAGAAGAGAGTAAAAAGCAAAGACGAAGATAGGGTGTTAAGGACTAAGTGGTGGCAACTAAAGGGGGATAAAGAAAAGAATTTACAGAGACAGATTGTAAAGGAAGGACCTTAGGAAATACAAGGAAGTGCTAATGATATGTGGAATGGAATGGCTAAAGAGATTAGAAAGGTGGCAAAGAAAATATTAGGTGAATCAAAAGGTTTTGGGCCTAGAGATAAAGAATCTTAGTGGTGGGATACAAGCGTGCAATATAAGGTTAAAGTTAAGAGGGAGTGTTATAAAGTGTAGTCGTTATGTAAGAGTAATGAAAATTGGGAGAAATATAAAGTAGCTAAGAAAGGCACTAAGAAGGCGGTGAACGAAGCGAAAGTGAGAGCGAGAGCGAGAGCATTCGATGGGTTATACCAAACTTTAGGTACTAAAGTTGGAGAAAGAAATATTTACAAGTGAGCTAAAAGTAAGAAAAGAAAGACAAGAGACGTGGACTAAGTGAAATGCATTAAGGATGAAGAAAGGAAAGTCTTGGTCACGGAACAAGATATCAAAGAATGTAGAAGGGTTACTTTCATAGGCTTTTTAATGAAGGCCATGAGATTTTATTATTGCAATAGGATATGTTAGACATTAGAGAAGAGGATCAAAATTATACTCTTTATCGTAGGATTTGTGAATCAGAGGTAAAAGAAACATTAAAGTGAATGGAGAGTGGCAGAGCAATTGAACCGGATAATATACCTATTGAAATATGGAAGGGTTTAGGAGTGAAAGGTATAAGTTGGGTCACAAAGTTATTTAATGAAATTATGAGATTTAAGAGAATGCCAGACGAGTGGAGGAAAAGTTCTTTAGTTTCTATTTATAAGAGTAAGGAGGACATTCAAAATTGTGCAAATTATAGAGGAATTAAGTTCATGAGTCACACTATAAAATTATGGGAAAGAGTAATTGAGCGAATATTAAGGAAGAAGATGCCAGTTACGGAAAATCAATTTAGTTTTATGCTAGGAAAATTAACTATAAAAGCAATATATTTGTAGCAAAGATTAATGGAGAGATATCGAGAAAATCAAAGAGATTTACACATGGTGTTATTGATCTAGAAAAAGCATATAATAGAGTACCAAGAAAAGTTCTATGGAAGGCTTTGGAGAAAAGGAGTTCGTATAGCTTATATTCGAGTAATTCAAGATATGTATGATGAGGCTACAACTAATGTAGTAGTAAAAGGTGGACTTACAGAAGATTTTTTGATAACTATTGATCTACATCAAGGATCAACTCTGAGCCCTTATCTTTTTACTTTAGTATTGGATGTGCTTACTGAACATATCCAAGAGCCGGTGCCACGGTGTATGCTTTTTGTAGACGATATTGTATTAGTTGGAGAATCGAGAGCGAAAATGAATGAGAAGTTAGAGAGGTGGAAATTAACTTTAAAAACTCATGAATTTTGTTTAAGTAGAAGTAAAATGGAGTATATGGAGTATAAGTTTAGTAAAAGACACACCACTTTTAGTGCAGAAGTGAAAATTGGAGAACATATTATACCACAAGTCACAAGATTTAAATATCTTGGATCGGTCATACAACATAACGGGAAAATAGAAGAAGACGTAAAACATAAGATTCAAGCGGGGTGGATGAAGTGGAAGAGTGCTTCGAGTATTATTTGTGATAGAAGAGTACCATTTAAATTTAAGGGTAAAATCTACCGCACAGTTATAAGACCTGCAATGTTATATGGAACTGAGTGTTGGGCAATAAAAAGTCAACAAAAGAATAAGTTCAATGTTGCAAAGATGAGAATGTTGCGTTGGATGAGTGGACACACTAGACGAGATCGGATTAGAAATGAATACATTAGAGAGAAAGTAGAAGTTGCACCTATTGTGGAAAAGATTGTAGAATCAAGATTTAGATAGTTTGGTCATGTTGGGAGGAGACTTATAGAAGCCCTAGTTAGGAGAGTAAATGAGATGGAGAATAGTCCAATAATTAGAGGTAGAGGAAGATCAAGAAAAACTATAGGAAAAATTATTAAGAGAGATTTAGATTTAAATAGTTTGTCAAAAAATATGATTTACGATAGGTGTTTATGACGTCGATTGATCCATGTAGTCGACCCCACTTAGTGGGAAAAAGGCTTTGTTGTAGTAGTAGTTGTTGTTGTATTAGCAGAATGCTAAAAGTTCCTTTTGAAAGTCATATTTTTTTTATTCTTATTTTACGCTGAGTTAGTACTATGAGGTTGTACTGTTCTTATAGAGATAGTTTTCCCCTGTATTAAGATAAGGCTGGTTAAGAAAGCACAAAAGGGTATCAGACAACGAACCAATTCCCTGCACTTCCAGGAGATGCATTTTTGATTTGGACCATCCAAATTTATATTTGGATGACTCAGATCTATTTTTAATTTTAAAAAAAAAATTAAATATTTTTATTATTTTAAAAGAGATAAAATATACGATAAAAGTAATATCTTAACTATATAATTTTTTTAAAAAATAATATTTTAAGTAAAAAAATAAAAAAAAAATTTAAGATTTGAGTCGTCTAGATTAAATATGAATGGTCCAGATCACTTCTCAAGAAGTACGCAGAGAAATCAGACCTGTATCGGATAAGTGCAGTAAAAAATAGAGCTTGCGCTCTCGCTAGATAATTTTAAATAAAATGATAATATTTTTTTATTTAATATTATGTATTAAGATTGGGAAGGCACTCAACCTCACGGTAGCCTTAACCCGCAGCAAGTAAAAATGACTCCAATGGACACTACCCTTTATTCTAAGTAATAACAAAATTCTTTCCATTTCTTTCTTAATAATTTTGGGTGAATTTTAAAAAAAAGAAAGAGGATGTGAGAGTATTCTGATTCTATTGTAAAAGTATTCCAAACGTGGGACAGATGGCTTAACGTCAAAGTGCCACCTATGTATATTCTAACATGAGAGAAGTCACCTAATTAAAAAAAAAACTGCCAAACATATTTTAGGATGTACACCAAAACTAAGGAAAAGTGGTATATTAGCAAACTGCCATGTGGAAGAAAGATGGGACCCAAAAAATAGTTTTTTACCCCTAAAGTTTTTACACTTGAAACATTATGTTTATATATATTATTTTTGTGATATTTTATTATGAATATCAATTTAGTCAAATCATACCAATAAAGTCCACAAAATACAAGTTGGATTGATGTTGTAATAGATAATTGAAATCTGCAGGGTTTATCATTTGACTAAGCTTGATCATATGTTGAAAAGTTTAAACTAAAAGGAAAAATGTGTTCCAAAAAAAAAAGATAAAATTAAACTTGTTTTATAAAAGTTTAAATTTAAAATGAGTCAGATTTGAATCTTTTATAAACTTAGCCCATATTATAATTAATTTTTTTATATTAATTAATAATATTATTTTACTACCTCTATAAATGTTTTATGTACCTAACATGTCTATTTTTTTAAAGTACATGGGCTCTAATTCCGTTTTACTTAACAGATTTGGTACTATTCATTTTTTGGAGAAAAAAAATTATTGTTTTAAAATTTTCCCATAGTTGCCCATAGCTTTGGTATTTTCTCAAAACCTAGATTCTATGTACTTTTGGTATAGCTTATATAGTATTATGGCTTCAAATCTTTTTCGAGCTTAAGGTGTAACGTGGCAGAGTGCATCGATATGAATTTACTCATGCAGGTTTGACTTCTTTACTGACCGGGAATTGCTTGGTGCACGAATTGCAGATTACAGTTATATGTACTTTTGATTCGTGTCTGGTATGTTTAGTCATAATAAATTACAGTTAAGTTGCTAACTTGAACTTGATATGACTGTTGAGGGATTTAAAAAAAAAATGCGTCTCTTAATTTATTTGCAACATATTGCTTTTTGTTGGATTTTTTACATATTTTTATTCATTATTTTTATTAAAATGGGCTAGGCTTCGCCTAGATATGTAAAATACAAATAGTATTAGGGCCAAGCTTGACCAGATTTTGTTACTAATTTTTTATGGGCTTGACTTTTTCTTAAATGAGTTTGGCACATTATCAAGTTTAACTTGGACAAATCTTTTGACCAAAGATTTAAAAATCAAATTGAACTAGCTGGTTCAAACAGGAACCAATCTCTGGTTTGATTCGATTGGTTCAAAAAATCGCCAATCGATCAAATCAGTCAAAAACCGGTCAAAACTAGGTTATACCCATTTTTTTTAATTTTTTTTATATAACAAAATAATTTATCCCAAATAAATTTAACAAATTAAAAATAAAAGGCAATAAAAAAAATGAGAGAGTTGAAATATATATATATATATATATTAAAACAATAGAGAATATAAAAGAAATAAAATATGTATACTTTGTTATTTTTTATATTTGGTCTCTATTATGTTTAGATTCAATTTTCTAATAACATTTCTTTCAAATATAAATGTATTTAGCCAAAATTACTATTTAATTTTTATTTTTATTTTTTAATAATAAGTAGAATCTTAATATAATTTAAAAACTCTAAAATAATTTTTGTAATATCTTAAGAAATATTAAATTAGTAATCAAATATTTAAAATTTATTAATATTTATTTTTTTCATTAATTTTTAATATATAAAATTTTAAAAATATATAATTAATTATTACCAATTCGACTACGGTTCAACCAATAAACTTTAAACTATTATTTTTACCGGTTCAATGACCGGTTCGATTTTAAAAACATTACTTTTGACACATTCATAGTGGATTTTTAAGAACCACAAGCATGCATGTTTGAAATATTTAGACAGATCATATTTAGTATGATTTGACTAAAATTATTTTTTAAAAATAAATAAAATATTTTAAAAAATCATCGAACGTCATCCAAGAATGTGTATATATAGATTGGAATAACATTACAATACATACAAAATCAAAGGTCTAATTAAACTACAATTAATGTTAACATATATATTATATCGCATAAAAGCTACTTTTATGAATCCCAACCCTTTTCACGCAGCAGTTTGTTATTGAGCCACTTGTCCATGTTTTAGTGTTTATTCTAGATTGTAGGGATCAAAATCCTTTGCTAAGAGAAGAAGACTAAGAGAGAGCATTGGACCCTTGCAATTACTGATGAAGATTCCAGTTCAAATTATAGACCTTATAAACTTTTAAAATGAAATCCTATATGTATATATATATATATTATATTGATACATAAACAAAAGTCTTCCAATAAAACAAGAAAAGAACCTAAACTAAAAAAAACCAATGATGTTTCTCGCATTATTCTTGAAAAGCATACTGCAAGTGCTCTGGAATGCACATGATACTTGTAGATGCAAACACAGCCGTCAATCGCCAGAAATCCTCTCGCAGACATCGTAAACCTGCAGGCAACTAATAATTAGTAGTTAAAATATTATAATGGTATTCCATGTAGACCAACACATTCAGCGGATAATGTAGTTGCGGAGGCAAGATAAGCTACTATCGGAGAAGAAACTGCAGAGAATGTCAAGCTACCTCCAATAGTACCCTTGTAAGAGATTGATGCAATTTATCTACCCAGACTCATTTTCTCACAATAGGGTCATAAAACCAACGCAATGTGGTTTCCACCGACTATGTCTAGGAACAAGCCAGAATAATAATCTCCATCCATTCAGGCATGGGTATTAGATAAACACTTAGGCTGAGTTGGTTGTCTCCTTGGGATGTCTGGGTTGTTTAACTGATGTACACTCTTATGTTGAAGATAAAAGTGATTAAACATCCTGAGAGCAAATTCCGGGTGAATATTAGGCGTATGGAAAACTTGTATATTACGACAATGGTAAAGAACATACAAAATCATACTAACAATGACAATATAATCTTCAAATTGTGCCCCTTGTGATGGTGTTGAAGAAAAGCATGTTTGTAACCAGGGAGTAATATTCATGGGTTGAAGCTAATTAACACGCAATGATAGAGCACAACCGAAACACTACAAAAAAGAGTGGTCTTTACAATGGTGACTTAGCCATGGCTAAAATACCCATTATTATGTCATGTCCTAATGATGGTTAGATAAACTCATGATATTGTTTTAATGACAGTTGTTATAAACTATCGTTAGTGCAAAATTGTCCTACCGACGGTTCAAAATTAACTGTTGTTAGGACAATCCTAAAGACGTTTATTAATTATCTTAACAACAGTTATTTTTAACAATTGTTAGGACACTTATGTTCTAAAAACGGATTACCATAAACCATGGTTAAGGCAATTAAAAAGGCCCTTATATCATTCCCCTTTTCATCTGTATAGAATCTTCTTCCTCCCTAGGTCACATCATATGCAAGGAGCTTCTCTTCCCTTCTCATCATTCTCTTCTGTCACAACAAAGATCTTGCTGGTAGCCCTTCTTCGCATTGTCAGTCTATCGTATCCTCGCTGTCGCTACTCTCTATTGGTTTGTCACAACTAGGCACTTGCTCCTCGCCTTATTTAGGTTAGCCTTCTAGATGGGTTTGCTCGTATTCATCTAAATGGGTTTGAGTTTGAGCTTGTTGGTCAAAATTGATGCAAGAATCCATTAATGTAAGAAGAGATGAAGAGCCTATGTCATCATAACACAACGTCAAATCATGTTTATAGTGGCCATTATTTTTTACATTAGTGGCTAAATTAGTTGCCGCTAAAACTTTAACCGGCAATTAACCAATGGCCAGCATATCTAGTGTCACTAAAGGTTTTCCGGGCAATTATGACAATGGCTGGTAAAGATCCAATTAATTACTGCTAAAAAGAAGTGTTTGTAGCGGCAATTATTTATTGGCAATTATTATGGCAATTAAAACTTGTTCCAAAATTGACTATTATCACTATATAATGGCCTTTTTTATAGCTACTAAAAATGAGCCTTATAGTGACAATTATATAGCGGCAAGTATTATGGCTACTGAAAATAGTTCTATAATTAAATAATATCACCATTTCAGAGCCATTTTTATTGGCCATAAAAAGGGAATTTATGGTGGCAATTATATGCTAGTAATTGTTATAATATAGTGTTATATCGAGATAGATAACTATAAGACTCAATAAAATTCATTCTTAAAAAAACATATCTCATTAAATCCATGATTAAAAGAACAACTACTTATCATTAATTTCATAAGTATAAATAACAAAATACAAGAAAGTGCATTGTAAGTCTAATAACTAGCTATTATCATCAAATAAAGTCATAATATGGTCATTTCTTGAATTATTGAGCTTGATCACAAAGAGCTCTTTTGCAGTGAATTGAAGATTATAGTGTACAACCTGAAATGGAAAAAGTAAAAAGAATGTTATTTAAATAAATGTCAACCAAATAATTACAAATTTTTTTTTTAAATTTAATCAACAAAAAGTCTATTTCAAATAACATACAAAATCAAGCATAAATGAAGAAATGATATCTCTAAAAAAATTAGCATTACTATATTTAAATGCAAATACAATACCATGGTAGGCTATAGTACTTTTAGGAGCAGAAGCTGATTGAAACACCATCTAAGGTATTTGTGTAACTTTTTCATGGCCACTATTAGCATCAAGGATCTAATAAATTTTGAGACATAAGATAGCATAATTATGTCATGAAAGCAAAATTTAAGAGTTTAAAATCTTTGAAAACATTACTTGTACATAATAGCTTTCATTGAAGTTTTGAGGCATAGATAATTCTGTAGGAAGAAATTTACACAAAACTTGTCTCGTGGAAGTTAATTCAGACAATAGCTTCTCTTGAGTTCCTTTCATCACATTCCTTTCTTCAACATGCTTTTCCTTTAAGTCCTTCATCTATTGTTCTAACCTTTGAACTGTCTCATTAGACAAATTATCCACATTAATATTTCCTTGCGAAGATCTATTACCCCATAATTGAGAAGGAGTTGGACCAAGTCCTAAGCCACGAACATGACCATTTCTTTCACTTCCCAATACTTGGGAGTACACATCTCCTTCCCAAGCAACCCGTCCAACACTTTGTTCATTCAATGTTTCACCATTGCTTAACTTTTCTTTCATCATGTCCTAATCAAAATTAATGATGCCATGTGCAATCAAATGTTTGACAAGTTTTATTATAACAAAATGTTCAATAAATTCAACCATGGCAAGAAATTTGAATATATTAATGTTGCAACAAGATTTATATTAATGAGACAAATTTTGTATTTATATTCTAAGTATATATTGAAGGGTAGGAAATCTTACAATTATTTTTGCTTACTCTTCATCCAATGGTCTATATTTTGCAAAAATTTCTCTATTTTTGAAGAGCACCATGCTAAAAATAGATTGGGAGATAAGATTAGATCATACCATACGCAATGCTTGAATCTATGGTAAGGCCGAAGACTGAGAGAAATGGCGGCTACCTAAGAGAGAGCAAAAGAACAGGGATATGGTACAACTCACAAAACCTAATAACCACTTGAAGGTAGGTCAAAATACCATTAAATATATATATATATATATATACATATAAATCTAATCTTAACTAATATAAATAGGATAATTAACCCTAGGTAGGCTATGACTTAGGGCCTATTTTTTAAATGGGTAACCATTAGCCTGTCTTATTAACATGTTATTTATAACATATAAACCCAATCCATCTATATAGTACCAAATACAAAATTAATTATTTGAAATATGTAAATTAGTCCAATAGCTGATTAATGCTAATCTATAATTTATTAATATTCTAATAATTTCTCACTTAGATAGCAGAAATCAATTGTCAAACAAAACAAAAATAGATTAAAAAGATTTACCAACAATATCAAATAATCAATAAGCATTGTAATGGCAAAATTCAAAAATGAAACAGCAAATCAAGAACATCAAATTTGATATGGAAAACGATGTTAAACTGCCAACAAAGTTTCATGATTGAATTAAATGGAAAAATAAATAAAATTTATCCAAAAGATTTGGATTGACCTATTGTCAAAATTACATCAAAGTGTCTCTGTAGAAAATAACTTAAACTCCCACTAAATCAATGCACTAGTAAAAATTTAATAATACCAAAGAATCACTTGTTTCTTAAAAAACTCCAATAGATAAGCCTATGATTAATGGATCAGCCAATATATTATTCATAAAACATATAATTTAAGTATGAGGTTTACAAATCTTTTCTCCAATAGGCATAAACTTAATATCAAAATTTAGTATGATTGGAATTCTTATGATATTAAAAGAAGCATACAACAAAATCATTGTCACAATAAGATAGTCAAGGCTTGAGATATCCATTTAACAAACTACATAGCAAAAATTAATTTCCTTGACCATATAGCCTAAAAGTGGTATCACAATAGGTGACTTAGTTTGCAACCAAAATCAGGTAACTATAAGCGCCCATTTGCCACTTTTTAACAAAGTTACACCTCCAGAACATCACAAGATGTAAAATAGAAGTAGATTTCAAGTTATCTACACAAATTGTATAATTTAAATCGAAGAAGGCTAATGATTACAAGTGCATAAGATCTAGTTTAAGATAATATGCGATCCCAGGTACCCTTAAGGCACCATAAGACTATCTAAGCAACTTTCCAGAGGTCCAAAACAAGATTACTCAGATATCTACCAAGTATACTATTACTAAAGTTATGTTAGGATGGTTGCACAATTGATTGTGTATAAAGTTGCTAATAACGGAAGAAAAAATAGAATACTTTCCATTTCAAGCCTCTCTATATAATGTTGAGGACATTATAATTTAGATAACTTCTCACTTATTTGAGTAGGTGTGCCATAAGAGGAACAAGAATGCAAATTGAATCTTTTGAGCACTTGATCAACAATAAATTTCTTGAGATGAATTGAAAATATCATGAGACCTGGCACAATGGATATGTATCCCATTAACATAAAATGATCTCACCAAGATCTTCCATGTTTGAAGTGACAAGAAAGCATACGTTGTCTCATAACAAAAAATCAAAACTAATGTAGGCCAAATATATGTCATCAACATACATTATAAGAATAAAGAAGTATCTCTATATGATCACTTAAAGATACATTTATTTGGAATGCTGACAATAAGGAAAGCAACAACCTCTTCAAACTTTAGGTAACCCTAACTAAAAGCCTATTTTTAGCTTATAGATGGATTATTTGATTTACACACTAAGTGCTCCTTTTGTGATTCTATAAAACCATCTAGCTGAACCATGCCATATCTTCAAACAAGCTTTAACATAGAAATACAAACTAGATGTCTATATGTCCATATGATGGGGTCCTAAAAACAAAATCCAATCAATGCCATAATTCCTCCAAGAGTGTCTTTAATGAATGCTAGCGAAAAGATACATATAACTAAATCCTTCTCCTTGATTATGACCATTACAATCAGTGTAACTTTAAATATGATGGTTTTTCTTATAACTCCACAATAGGTCTTAGTGACCTAATTATAGCTAACAAATTTATAGCCAATTATTATCACTATAAGTTCATAAACATGATGATAGTTTATGAGAATAATTCATTCCTCATGGCCTCCAACTATTTGGATAAGCAAAGATCTAATATAGTTTCCTGATAAAAGAGTAAATATGAAATATTGGTCATAATAAAAATTTATATTATTGCAAATAAACCATGAGATCCCTAAGAAATTACAAGTATATGGATTCATTGAAATAGTCTCAAAAGAATAATATTAACCATATCAATAAAATTCTTACCATGAATAATAGATGGTTCTCCATAAGCATTAATAGAATCTTAAAAATTAACATCCCTTATGGATTAAAAAGTTTTAATAAAGAAGCTTATCCAAGTATAGGCATGACAAATACTCTCCTTTTGGAGGATAGAATATGGAGCACTAAACTCCCACTATCCAAGTTATCCTAAAAAATAAATTGATCTAAAAAGATTCAACAATTTTGGAAGAAAGAGTAGGACAACAAAAGTAACAAAATTTACTGCCTTTTAGAGCCTGTACAATAACCAAGAAGAAATCCTAATAGATATAAAAATCTAATTTCTTAGCTAAAGACTATACAGTTTTGTTTTCATTTCACAATCCTATACTTACAAATCATTGTTAAGCATGGTCTATTTCACCTTAATACCACAATTTAGTAGAAACGTAATAGAAGGACTAGGATTTCTACTAACATCCAAATGTCTGCTACAACATTAATCACCTTTATCAAATTTGACCACCCTTAGGGTTGGTAACATTTTTTTAGTCTTAATGACCATCTTAAAACCTTTAGAGGCATCTAACATCCAACAAATTTGAATTTTCATATAGAAAATATTCACCATATTAGGAATGCTTACCAATGAGCACAAACTTTCTTACATTGAGAGTAGAAAGTCCTTAACAATTTGAATAATTAAATTTAGAAGATTAAACTCCCACTTGTCCCTTTACCCTAGTTTTTGCAAGCAATTTCCCTTAACATAATCTACTAATACAATAATCTAAAATAGTGAGAACAAGTTTGTGCAAAATAACTTGTTCAACTCAGCTCTTCAACCTTTCATAAGAAATGCAACTTAAATCTACAACATTAAGGAGCATTTTAAAAGATTTATTAGTGATAGAATTACTAATTTGAACATGTTTAAACTTAAATCCAACACATGTAGATCATTACTCAACATAATGGTACCATTAATAATAACGAAGATCAATGACAATTTCACCTGATTGATCCCAAATAGAAGTGAAAATTAAATTTCTTCTTGAAGGGTGAATAAACTGTTACTTGGTTCCATAACATGTCTAAACAGAAAATTTTAACATGATCAACACCACTAGAATCCAAATACCAAGAATAAAATAAATCTTAACAAGATTGAATTCAAAATAAGCTAGAACTAAAGGGACGAATTCAATAGTCTACTATCTAATGATCCAGCCAATTATGAAATCATATTTGACCTTAAGAGATCTCAAATGGCCAAACATGATTGTCACACAATTTGCTAACATTTTTCTTATAAAAAACTGGGACTTGAGCTTTTAATCCTTGGTTAAACTCATCAAACCTACTATTGGATTAAAAAGTCAAATAATTCATAGTAGAGGCTAAAGTTTTACCTTTTTCCTTGATTACCTCTTGTTGAAGAACAATTTCAATCTTTTGACCACAACCCATTTAATTTGCTGGGTGAAATGGGAAGCCTTCGATATTGAGATAGAGACAAAATTATGCTAAAAATGCCTAATGTAATATCTACCTCCTAAAGTAACACTGAAGGACTTAAGCTCATTGCAATGAAGCACAAGAAAAATGTGTTCCTTGAACACAAGACATTCCATCATAAAGAGTGTCTTTTAATAAAGAGAAGCCATTGTCCTTTTTAGCCTTGATAAGCTAACTAAACCTTCTCCCCATCAGCCATCAAGAATTCCACTATGATTCTCTTTTAAGAAATCTATTGCCTAAGCACACTTTGTCAAAGATGCACCATTATTAATGAAAGGCCTTACTAACAATAGTGGAATAGCTATTAAGTGTAGTAAGTGTATCTACTTTTAGGGCCAAGGCCAATAGTGCAATTTCCAAAGTACAAAGCTCAAGACTAGTTCCAGTCATTTTAATTAGTCCCTTATAGAGTTTTCATAGATAATGAATGCATGATCATAGAAGCCAAAATAAAAACAACATGAATGTAAACCAACCATTTGTATAACATATTTAGAAACAAAGTTTCCCATAGGATCTAGCCAATGTAATTACACACAAATATGTTATTTATTGCAATCTTACTTAAAGGTCTCGAATCACAATAAATCTAGGAAACTCAATTGCACATTGAAAGGACTACAAAACAAATCTCTCTAATATCTCTGCACTAATTAGGCACAAGAAACATTAAGACATCAATTTAAACATATCTTAATAACAGCAAATTATATTGATAATGCTACATAGATAGGGCATATTCACTGCCAATATAATATATCTAGTAGTTATTAGGCAATATAAAATCAATAAAGGCATTATCTAATATATGTAAACATATACATATCAATTAAAAAGTAAAATGTCTTAATCAAATTGATAAAAAACACCCTTATGATTGGTACCACGATAGGTGAGTACAAACCACAAGATGTCAATAGCTAAAGTGATTATTATGACAAGAAATATTACTTAATCATGTCCAGCAATAACTAACATTTACAATTATTCTAAGCAATGGTGTACCAAGAGTGTGAGCATGCTAAACAAATGACATGATAGTCAAACGTTCATAATTAATAGTCAATATTGCAAAATAAATCATGCATAGTCATAAATCATGTCAAAGTAATAGCTATTTTAATTAAGTTTATGAAGACACCCTTATGACTGGACCCATAATAAGTGAGTACACAATCATAAAGTGTCAAATTTATATTACCATAATTATCATGATCAAATCCTCAAAATTCACTTAAAAACTAGGCTCACATAATTTAATTTAATAAGACATATAAAAGTACATAAATCATTAGGAAATTATTTGCAAAACCAAAATGCATCACCACTAAGAGTGAAAAAAATATATTACACAAAGATTCATGTAGATTATACACAAAATTTTTTTGCCCAAAATTCAAAGAGAACATAGCTTAAAACCAATATAAAATATTATGAAAATATTAAAACTCATTTTAGGCATCCAAAGAATTTACGAAAAATCACCATAAAATAAATGGACAAAAGATTGAGGATATGGGACCAAAGTTCTGTAGGCCCACATACCATCAGGTGTGACACCTTAACCTCTAGCTCAAACCCAGCGTGCCCTCTTACTCATATACATATGCGGAACTCACAAGGGAGATAAACTCTCTACCTTATGCTTGCTTTTTCTATGGCACTATGTGTGGGTAGAGATCCACTTAGAAGTAACATGGACCGGTTGAGCTCTCTCTATGGTTCCTCATGCTCAAGTATTCTATTGAGACTTATTTCAATCCCTACTATATGCTTAGAACTCATGGAAAGCAAAAAGGGATTGGAGACATGCATTTTCGCTAGTGGCAGATTTTGCCTCTTTTCTGGGCTAATGTGGGCTTTGGCCAAAGATGCATCTTGTATCTTTTTCATTTAGCAAACATAGAAGCATGGTAATGGCTATTTTCCACCATTAGAAGACCTATGAACTTTATAAACACCATGTTTCAACTCCATAAAATCAAGCCAAATGCATTCACAACCAAGAATCATGTAAGAATTGAAGAAAAAAAAATCCAATTCTATGGGAAATTTGAGAGCCTAAAAAGAAAAAAAGACCAGATCTAAAACTTCCACGCTTATTGCCCCCAAATCTAATGAATTTGAGGGATTAAAGGAGTCCAAATGGCATAACAAGCATCTAAAGATAATTTTCCCTAAATTGAATTAAAATCCACTATATGTGGATTGTAAATGAAGAACACAAATCTAATCTTTGATTTTTTTTATTTGGCTTAGATCTAAAACTAGAATCATTTGAAGATAATTTTCCACATGAAAATCAAACCAAATACCTTTGGAAAATGCAAACACTTATTTAAGATTTATGGGTTCAATATACAAAGCTTAATCTAAAAATTTTCAAAGTATATGATTGCAACAGAAGCAAATAAACATATATTATAATTTTGCAATAAAGAGAACTAGAAAGCCTAGATTGATTCAAGGATATTACGGATGAATTAGAACTAAGAAATTCACTAAACAATATCATATTGAATAGTGAAGCTCTTATACCAATTGCTAAAAAGTAAATTGGGAGATAAGATTAGAGCATACTAGACATAATGTTTGAGTCCATGGTGAAATTAAAGACTAATAGAGACAATAGCTACCTGAGAGAGAGCAAAAGAATAGGTACAGGATACAACTCACAATACCTAGTAATCACTTGAGCAAATGTCAAAATATCATTAGATAACCAGAAAAAAAACCCTAACTAGTATAAATAGGACAACTAGGTTTTGGTGAGCTGTGTGTAATATCCTATGATTTAGAAATCCAAAATCATTCCTAAGAGTGGAATGAAATACTTACAGGGAGTCATGAGCTTAGCAAAGGCCAGTAGGAACTATAAGAAACTGAAATCGAAATCGAAATTGTTTGATTAATGAATGAGAACCCCAGAGTAAAGTGAACAGAGATTAACTAAGATTTGGATGTTAGTTAGAACATTTAAAAATATAGTTAAGAGCTTTAGGATAGCTCAAAATTGGAGCCGAAACGACCAAACGGAAAGATACGAAGGTTGGTGGCAAAACTGTAATTTTAGGCAACCTTTAGAAAACTCAAAGGAAGGAGTTTTAAATGAAAAAATTGAGTTTTCAAGGTTTTCAGGGGCCCTAAAAATCATAAAAACCCTTAGGATGGTCAAAACCCATCCGTTATGCGATTTAAAACATTGGTTGACTGTAACTTTGACTAGACTATTCAGTAAGGATTTAAATCCAATTTGGATGAAATCAAAGACATTTTATGAACTAAAGAACCTACATTTTATGATGGAAAAGATGGTTCTAAAAAAAGATTTGAAATAAGCTCAAATGGAGAAACCAAAGTTTAGGAACATAGTTGAAATTTTGAAAAATGTTATAAGTGAGCCTCCACCCCTTATAATCACATCCCATTCTTCCTCACCCTTTTAATTGACACTCTTCTGGTCTAAAATAGAAACAAAACCAATTGAAAATGGTGCACCAAGGAGGGAGAAAAAGGAGGAAGAAAACAAAGACAAAAGGGTAAAAATTTGTCACTTTTTAATGCTCTTCTCTTCACTAAAGTTCTTCTCCTCTTTCTCTCTTCTCTTTTCATGGTTTTGATGTTTTGAAAGGAGGTATTCTATGATTGGTTTAGTACAGGGAAGGAAGAGTTTGGAAGAAACTTTGAAAGTCTAAGAAAGCTCTTTTGACAAGTTTTGAAATAAGGCAAGAAACTATGACCCAACTTGCTTCTTCTTGGCTCTCTTTTGTTTGAATGTTTCGGCCAGAATTAGAGTACCATGTAGGGAGTTTGATTTTGGTCCCAACATGATAGAAAAAGGAGTTTTGAAGCCTAAAGAATCATATGAAAGCAATAGAACTCAGAAAGAGACTATAGATAATAAGTCATAAAAATTACGATTTTTATTGCACCTATGGATTTATGGAACTTTCTACTGATGCTTTAGATTGTATAAAACCATGTTTGAGTTTTTAAAACATCTAGGAAGCTTTATGGATGGCAAATTCCCTAGGAAAAACCAAGAAAACTCTATGAGCTCCTAAAGTGTGTGTGCATCTCAGCGAAGAAGGGGATTCCATACTTAGGGAGAGTTTTTCTTAGTTCTAAGGATACAAATGGCCTAGAAATGAATAATAGACACCAAAGGAATCATTGGTTTGAATTTAGGAACCATAGTTTAAAAGTTGATAGTTTAAGGTTCCATTATGCATAAAGAAGCAACTTAGTTTTAGGTTCTTTGATTTGAATTTCTGATGACTCTAAGGAGTTTAAATAAAGTTATGTGACTTAGATTGAGTAAAAAATTGGAGCCAAGATAATAAATTATGTAAGTTGCTTCGTTATGCTACTATATGAAGCCATATGGATGCCTAAAGTTAGAAGTAGCTTATATAAGGCTTGTGTGACGCTAGAGATAGTTCCATTGAAACCTTTGTGTGTTGTTTGACGTGCCTAAGCCAAGCAAATCAAGTCTCTCCCAAGTATGCTTGTGAGGCCGAGAGCAGAAAGTGAGAAACCAAGGAGGAAAAGTGATGCTTCTTGAGAAAGGTAGCTCTCCATTCTTTCTTGCATATATTTCTTGGTTGTTTGATTGTCAATGAATGCTTGTATGGATGTTTGAATTATAAAACATGCTTCTAGTTATTGGTTTGATGCTATGGTACCATTATGCTTCTTGAATTGTGTTTAGAATGTGACTTTGCTCTTGATGGGTGAGGTGACACCAAAAGTTCCTTGGAATGGGTGAGGTGAAGCTGAAAGTCATTTGGAATGGGTGAGACAAGGTCAAAAGTCTCTTGGAATGAGTGAGGTTAAGTCAAAAGTCTCTATAAAATGGGTGAAGCTAATGTAAAAGTCCCAAATAGTTAGGCGAGGCTGAACCAAAAGTTTCTAGAGCTTGATTTTGATCTTGACAAGTTTATGTGATCTTGAAAGTATGTTTATGTTTAATTCTTGGAAGCTTTTGGTGCATGTTTGTGTTTTTTGACATAATAATATGCTATATATGCTTACTTGAAGGGTGAAAGAGCTATTAGGATTCTTTGAATCTCACTCTCCCCCATTTTCCATTTAACTTTGTCTAGGTGAAGCTCATGAAGCAAAAAGTGGAAGCCAAAGAGCATGAATGATGATACTTTGATAATAGAATAAGATTTTGTATAATTTGATATAAAAGTATGTATGTATAAGTTATTTATAAATTATAAATATTTGATCATGTGTAAATATATGTGAATATGATATATGTAATGATTATGAAGCCAAATGTGTGAGAATGTATGATTTTGACATCCTTGAGCTATGGTGTGCTTGTGTATAAAAGTATGTGAGATGGTGAATTTGAATTCCATGAGGATTTAGACTTGTTATGATACCTCTGTATACTATATTTGAACTTTTAGACTTGCTCAAATGGTCATGGTTCAAGTAGAAAGCCATTTGGTACCATTTGAAGCCATATGGTTACTATTTTAAATCATATTTTTCCTCTGAACCAAAAATTAACCAAATGAATGAGTTTTGGCATGAAATTTGGAAAGAATATAGATCTCATTGAGAGAGTTTCGCAAAACTAAAGATGAAAATTTTTGGAGCTTTGTGGAATATCTTATGATCAAAACTAAAGAAATTGTCATGGTACTATTCTTCTAGACAGTCTAGTTTTTGGTGTCTTTGGAGTGTCACATGAAATGCTTATGAAATTTTGTAAGCATATATTTAGTATCATAAGCTTTCTATAGCCATTGAGAGCACTTAATTTGGAGCTCTATACAGTGAGATATGAATTTTTAAAATTGCATGTCTACTGCAGTATTAGAAACAGACCCCAGTTACTGTTCTATTAGTTTTTGTAAGTCAAATGATCTTGTTTTGATCAGAAATTTTTATAGTAGTTAGATAAAGTCCTCAACTTTCCAAAAAATCCTAATTTTCATGATTTGGAGTTCTTTAGCTCAGGTTATGCATTTTTGAAGCTAGTGGCAGAATTATGGAATTATATGGAATGATGTACTTGCACTAACTTGTATTGCTTGACCTTAAACTTGATTTCCATACTTCTTTTGTGACATTTCTAGTTGAGCAAGTATATTAAGGATGAGTTAACATCAAATCAAGTCAATTTAAATACTGACATAATATCTTGTCAACAAGGTCCAAGATCTTGTCGACAAGATCTTGTATTTTACATTGTAAAATCCAAGACCTTGTCAACAAGGTTTTCTGCCAGTAGTACAAGGTCTTTTAGTGGTAAGCTATAGAATATGATATATGTGATGGTGTGACACTGTGACTTAGGGCTTGTTCCCTAAATGGCCCAAGGGATAGCCCAGCCTATTAACAAGCTATCCATAACACATAAATCTAATCCATATATACAGTGCTAAATAGAAAATTAATTATTTGATATTATTAAAATTAAAATATGTAAATTATTCCAATAATTGATTAATGCTAATTCATAGTTTATTAATTTTCTAACACACCCTGTATAGAACCCATTCCTCTTGTATGTAAAAATGCACAATGAATGAGAGATATGATTATAATTGATTCTAAAGTCATTTCACTGGACTCACTTGTAAATTTTTCTAAATCTTTGGGTCTTTACAACTAAAGAACTAGGATTATTTTCAAACTACAAGAAAGCAATGGAAATTTGTGCTAAATTGTTATTCAAGAGAAAAGCCTTAAAATTTTGTGAGATTATTGTTTTCGTGGAAATTTTCACTTATTTTGGGCTGTGAAAAAAAGTAGCCATAGGAATTTACAATTTTCATGATTTTTTTGTGAGAACAATGTTCTTATAGAAAATTTCTTTGAGAAATTAAAAAAGTTCTATGAGAAATTTTTTTTCAAAAGTCGTGATGAAATTTGTAACTTTCTCACAGAATTCTCATAGTAATTTACCATTAAAATAACAAATTTCAATTTTTTTTCTTTTGTATTCTAGCAATATGTTATTATGAGAACCATAAAAAATAGTATATCAAGGCAATTTTTTTAATATTCTCACAGTAAGTTATCATGAGGACATACAAAAATTGCATCTTTTTTTGTTCTCATGGTAATTTACTGTGAGAACACAAAAAAAAATTCAAATTTTGTTTTTGTTCTCACAATAAGTAATAGGAGAATTGTTGAAAAATTTGTCAAAATTCACAATTTTTTTTATGGATCTCATGATAATTTGCCATGAGAGCATAAAAAATGTTTCACAGTAAAATATCATGAGAACATAGAAAAGGATATTTCAAATTTGCAACATTCTCATGAAAATGTTCCATGAGAATCCTACAATTTTTTTGTTATTTACATTGCATTTAGCCATGGACTTTTGTTTAAACAAGTGGCTTTTGTTTAAACATTCTAGAAACACAAATTCTGAATACAATATCACAAAGTAAATTAAACCTAAGATAACTGTTTATTCATACTCATAAAATTACAAATTTTAAAGCCATAATAATGTCACATAAACAACAAGACTAGAATCATTCTTCATCCTCCTCCTTCTCCTTGTCATTATTATCATCATGATCATCATGAGTGGGTTAAGATTGGGAAGTGCCCTTGTATGTTCCTTTTTCCTTGACCTTCACAATACCACATTTTGTACAAGCTTAAGTCCCTATTAGTAGGACCATACCAAGATAAAGGACTATCTAAGAGTTAATCCTATTTGATTAACTCTTAGATAGTTTTCTAGGTCACTTCTCAACATCCTAAAAGCCTAGCTATCACACATACCTTTCTATGCATAATACATGCTCTCTTATCAAACTAATTAAATACAAGAATCAAGCAAAGCTTAAGAATAAAACTTAGAAGTTAACAAAGCTAACATGAGATTATATACACAAAGTCAAGTTCAACAAGTCATATGCAAAATAACATACCATCTTCCAACTTAGCCATGAGAAGACAACTAAGTTATCTACTAGAATTAAACTTGGAAAGAATTAAGATATATAAACTAATTCCAAAATTGTGAAAAAATATTGAAAACAAATTACATCACATGCATAACAAAATCCTTAAGTCAATTTTATCAAAAGTTTACAACAAATACCTCAATTTAATAATGTAAATTTGGATTTAATTCCCTAAAAATCTAACAATATGCAAACTAATTCAAAAAATTCTCAAAAATAACAAACCAAACTACATCACATATATAACAAAACCCTTAAGTCAATTTCCTCAAAAGTTCACAATAAATGCCTCAATTTAATGACGTAAATTTGGATTTAATTCCCTAAAGATCTAATACTATGTAAACTAATTCCTAAAATTCTAAAAAAATACTTAAATTATTTCCTAATTGTCCATGTTAGTAAAAAGAATGCTTGTATCATGGGGAAGAGGATCTTACAGACAACAAAAATAAGGCTTGAAGAAGGAGCTTTGAGCGTGTGATTATTAGTGGTTACAATGGTAGCAACCTACGAAAAGCTGAAAATAGAATAGCATATCATAATGGATCCATAACAACATATTAGAAGGAGAATCAATAAGTGAAGAATAGATTAGAAAAGAACCACAAGAATAGAATGACTATCATGCATATCCAACATCATGACTATATGTAGTGGCTGGGTTGATGGCAGAAGCAAAACGTCCGTGCTATGCAGTGGGCTTGGTTTGGCAGAAGTAGAATGTCACAGATATTAGGTTGGGTGTGGCTCAATCTCAATGGAAATTGGCATGGAGAGAAGAGTCAAACTTGGTGGCAAACTGGCTCAGTCTCGGTGGCGAATTAGCTTAGTCTTTGTGGCTATGAAAGATTGAGGGTAGATGGCCAGATGCAAAAGTAGCAGAGTAGAGTAGGTGGGGAAGGAACATTGCATGGCAAAAGAAATAAGAAAAATAAAAATGATGATATATGCCAAAAAAAGGAAACTTACTTTTTTTTTTGGTTTTTTGGTATATATATATATAGGGTGGAGCCAGGCCAGACAGAACCTATTGAAAGGTCCTGCCCGTGGCTTGGCTCAATCTGATATACAAATTCAGTGTCTTTTCTCAAAGTTTCATCCATTTTGTTTTTGACTAGCTTGATTAGGTTGGGTAGGATCGAGCTCCTTGGGTCCAATAGGCTAATGTACACCCCTACCATTGAGCCTACATGAATATCTTCAAATGAAATAGTGATTTTTAGATGCAAGGAAATTTTTACATGATGAACAATTCATAGGTGATGCATATATGGTTTGAAATTTATTCATGGCAAGAAGTGGCATATTAGAACTCAATTGGAACATTTTGTAACTAAAATTTTAATTAATTGAGCTATGAAATGTCCCTTTTCTTTTTAACTACCTTAATGAACAAATTTGAGGTTGAAATATGGTGATCTTAGAGGGCATTCAAAGCTTTCTATAAAGCTAAAATTTGTATTTTTCAGAATTTTGTAGAATATTTGGTAAATTTTCAAAGTTAGCTCCAAAAAGTTGTTATAGTTTATATTGTTCATTCTGCACCAAATCTGGTTTTTATGAGTTTTGAGGGACCCAATGGATTTAACTTGACTTGAAAATTTTAAAATAAAAAGTTCATATCATGATCTTTAAAATGACATAATTTGCCTTAATTGGAATTGTGTAGTTCAAGTTATGAATTTTTAAAATTTATGTTTTATTTATATGCATTATAGCTAAAGTAAGGAAATGGTTCCTTTAATGTGCTTGAGCTCTATGTACATGCTATATTTGATGAAACTAAATATTTAAGGATGAATTTGTGAGATGAAATTGTAGAAATTCATTTATGAATATTATGAGTCCATTTGATGTATCTAATAATTGAGTTTCTGCTACAAAACAATTTGTTATGTTTACTCTTATTCAAATAGACATCTAATTGTACTAAGTGAATAAGATATGGTCAAGTGTAACATGTATGTGTTAAAATTACATTATTTGGGTTGATTTTTGGTATATAGCTGACACATATGTGAAATTCAAGAGGAAATGATGATTCTTTATACTAGCGTGGTCAAATGAGTTCAAATGGGTGCTTTGAAGCTTAAAGCTTAAGTATTCATTAGATAAGTATTTCCCTTCGTTTTGTAGTTAAAATGTGAATTTCATTATATGGGCTTTGGTATAGGTTATGCATATGTGCAAAAATTCTAGTATGTTAGGTGACCTATTGGTTGTTCTTAGTTGTTGAAGCTTAAATCAATATCTTTAACTCTTTAGAAGTTTGGGTGAGTGTTTCCTACTTGATCCTTGATGAAATCGATTGATAAGTATGAAACTCTTTTGTTAATGATGGTTAAATAATGATTTGTTTTAGGCTTAATGGCCTTTTGTGTAATAATCAACAATTCATAAATTGAACTAAACCCAATAAATTGATGCAGGAACCCCCTAAAGTAAGGAAAATTGAGGCTAATTGAGATTAAAATATTAATTAGAACATCTAAGAATGTGGTTTAAAGCCTAAAAATAGCTTGAAATCGAAGTCAAAATAGCTAAACAAATTTAAAAAAAACATAGTGACAAAATCATAATTTTGGGCAACTTTTAAAAAACTCAAAAGAGGGAGTTTTAAATCAAAAAATTGAGTTTTTTGAGGTTTTCAAAGGCTCTAAAAATCATAGGAGCCCTTAGAATGGCAAAAACCCTTCCAATATGTGATTTAGGTCATCGATTGACCAAAATTTTGATTGAATAGTTCGATAAGGCTTTAAATCCAATTTGGAGGAAACCAAATGCATTTCATAAATTAGAGGACCTAAATTTTATAATGGAAAAGATGGTTCTAAAAAAAATTGAAATGAGTTCAAACGGAGAAGGCAAAGTTTAAGGACATAGTTAGAATTTTGAAAATGTTATAAAATAGCCCCTTCCTTTTTATATATCACAACCCACCTTCTTCCACTCACCCTAACCAACTTTCCTCTAGCCAAAAATAGGACCAAGGGCAGTCTTGGGTGGTGCACAAGAAGAAGGAACAAAGGATGAAGAAAGTAAGCTTGAAATGGTAAGAATTAGTCACTTTTTCATGCTCTTTCCTTTACTAATGTTCTTCTCCTCTTTCTCCTCTCTCTTCTCATGGTTTTGGTGTTTTAAATGGTCATGTTTTGTGGCTAGTTTAGTAGAGAGAAAGGAGAATTTGGAGAAACTATTAGAAGTTTAGAAAAGCTCTCTTGACAAGCTTTGAAACAAGGTAAATTCTCCATGGAAAACTTGCTCTCCTTGAATTTTCTCTTCCTCCATCATTTTGGCTAGAACTAGGGTCTTATGTAGGGGGTTTTATTTTAACCTAAACCTAATAGAAATTGGAGTTTTGAAGCCTAAGGAATCATATGGAAATAATAGAATTCAAAAAGAGGGTATAGATAATAAGTTATGGAAATTAGGGTTTTGGTTGCATCTAGGGATTTATAAAACTTTTTATTAATGATTTAACTTATGTAAGAGCATGTTTGGGTTCTTAAGAGATCTAAGAAGTTTTACAAGTTCCAATTCCCTAAGAAAAATAAGCAAAACTCTATAGGTTCCTAATATGTGTGCATGTCTCGGTCAAGCACTAAAGGAGGCACCTAGGAAGAGTTTTCCTTGATTCTAATGGTCCAAATGGTCTAGATAAGACTAATAAATACCAAAGGAACTAATGGTTTAAATTTAGAAAGCATAACTTAAAAGCTAAAAGTTTAAGATTCCTTTAGATATAAAGAAATAACTTGATGTTTGGCTCTTTGAATTCAGTTTGTGATCATTCTAATGAGTTTAAATGGAGTCATGTGACTTAGATTGAGAGAAAAATTAGAGCAAAGATGATGAATTATATGAGTTATTTCATTATGCTCTTGTATGGAACCATATGCATGACATAAGCTAGAAGTAGCTTGTGAGGAGTTTATGTGACTTTAGAGATGGTTCCATTGATGTAATTGTGTCTTGTTTGATGTATATAGGCTAAGCAAATCAAGCCACCTCTAAGTGAGTGTGTGAGGCCAAACTAAGGAACTAGGAATCAAAGAGAGAAATTGTACTTCTTGATCTAAGGTAGCTCGTCATCCATTCTTATATGCATATTAAGATTGTTTGGTTGTCATTGATTACTTGTATGTATGTTTGAATCATGAAACATGTCTAGTGCTATTGGTTTGATGTTTTGGCACCATTATACTTCTTGAATTGCATTTGAAATATAAAATGACTCTTGATAGATGAAGTTGTGCCAAAAGTCCCTTGAATTAGGTGAAATAAAGCTAAAAGTCCCTAAGTAAGGGTGAGACAAGGCCAAAATGGACTAATAGCGTTTTAGTAACAAATTTAGCCATGACGCAAAATTTTTTTGTCATAGCCTGAAGACTTGGCCATGGTGCAAAAATTCTAGTCGTAGCACAAAAGTCATCCAGGAGCTAATTTGGTCATGGCACAAATATTTTGGCCACAACGCAAATTGTGTCTATGTAGGAAAACTAATCCAAACTTGAATTTAGCCTTGACGCGAGTTCTTCAAGTCATGACGTAAGTGTAGAATTTAGCTTTTAGAAGTTTTAAAGGCCAAGTTGGCCGTAGCGTAACTATTCTAAACTGCAGTTTAAGTCCTAAAACCCCTAATTTTCACTATGGTAGTGATGAGTAATGACTTTAGTTCAACATATATAAGTTTTTAGGCTTCTTGGAGGTATTTTGGTTGAAACAAAAATTGTTAATGAGAATTTTGAATTCTTGTGAACATAAATCTCATTGTACAACTTGATGATGAATATTGATTATTTAAATCAAATTTTCTTGTAATTTTTATTTATTGCTAACTCATTAACCAAATTAGACCTCGAGTGCAATTGATTAAGAGCACAATTGTGCTTAATTAACTTAGTTAATAGTTAGAATTGTTACATTTAAAGCCCTCTTTTTACCATTAGCTAGAACTTTTTTCACTTGTTGCATATCATAAGAAATTCAAATAACTACTTCAAATATAGTATCAAGATGTACCGCTTGGTCCACAGGCTTATTAGCTAAATGGCAATTGGCACATACAATACGGCTAGTTGCTTCTTGCAAATTTTCATAACCCTATTGTGCAAAAATGGGATATGCATTTAAAATGGGTACTCAAGTTATTATATATATCATGAGCAATACAAAAATCAAATATAAAGAAGAAAAATCATAGATCTAGATTGCTCTATTAGTCTCCCTAAGGTGTTGAAGTCGAAGAAGCAAATGGGTTCCTTTGTCTTAGACGTTGAGTTTACCTTGTGTGTTTTAGGCTATAGCTTTATGAGATTTAGGAAAAACAAATAAAAAAATTTGTAATTCTCATAGTAAATTACTATGTATAAAAAATATTTTCAATTTTTAATTCTCAAGGTAAATTACCATGGAATTAAAGTGTATTTTCCCTTTTAAATTTTTAAATTCTTTTATTCTCATGGTAAAATATAGTAAGAATTCAAAAAACTTTTATAATCTTTTTAAATTTTCTCAAAACTTTCATAGTAGATTACTAAGAGAATTAAAACACATTTAACTTCTTAAATTTTACAAAAATTTTTGAAATTCCTATGGGGTAAATTATCATGAAAATAAAAAAATTTTAAAATTTTTTCTCATGGTAAAATATTGTGAGATTTCGAAAAATTATAAAAATTAAAAAAAATTTCTCAAATTTCACAATAAATTACATTGAGAATAAAAAATATTGCAATATTTTTCTCTATAATTTTCATCGTATATTTTTGTGAGAATAAAAAAAATGTTTGTTAAATTTTTTTATGAAAAAATTCCATGAGAATCATTCTCACTATACCATGGTACATTTATCATGGTATTTTTCTTGATATTTTTTCAAAAAATCCTCTCAAAAAAAATTGCAAAAATTTACCTTGACAATTGTGAAGATCTGTAAATCATGACAAAATTCACAAAAAATTCCACAAAAAAAACCTTGATTTCTTGTAGTGTTTAGTAATAACATGAGCACATTTTTTGTAACAACTTTTAGTGGCAATTTCGGGTGTTGCGACTGAAAATCTTATTTTTGTAGTGTAAGTTAAGATTCTGTTGAGAAGGGCATATGCATTTCAGATTTTATTAGAGTTCCCCTAAGCACTTTTCTGAGGGCTTTACATATTTAGATATCAAGAAATAGCATCGTCCCTAACTGAAGTGTTTGGGAAACTCAAAGTGTCACTTGATGCTTGAAGAACTTATATCAGCCTTCCCGTTATAAGCGCTCATTCATCTCTGGTTGATTTGCAAAAACCTCCCTCAACTTTAAAAAACTAGAAAAATGTCCCCTAAACTTTCATCACTAATTTAGCAACGGAGATCCTGGCATCTAGGATTATGACATTTCATTCCCCTTCAAAGCTTTCTTTCTTTAATATTTATTTAACCACCCTCATTTATTTCAAATCATCTGGGGCTTACAATGTGACAAGAATATTGGCGTGAAGTGGCATATGCGTTAAAGAAAAATGGATAAAAGATTTTAAATGCTGAAGAGTGAAAATTTTGGTGGGTAATTTTTTGTTTTTAAAATTGAAGGGGGTATTTACCTTTTTTCCTACATAATTAATAAGATAATGATATAATTTTGGCCCAAAAAAAAAAAGATAATAATAAAATTAATGAAAAGTAAACAGTTGAATGGAAAGAAATCTCCACTCAGAGAAAGACCACCATCTTTAGTATTGTTGTGACAACTAGGACAACAGTGATATATATCACTAATAGACCGCTGAAATTTCCTTGAAACTTCGTGAGCCACTCGAAGATATTAAAAAAATGGCTTATGCCAATGGAATCCCTTCTAGCGCTTTAACCTCAAATATAAATAGCAGTGGATGGAAGTGAATGACAACAAAGAAGCAAGCCAGAAGGAAACACAGAAAAAATGGTAAGCAGGCGCATGGATAGTGTGGTTCCAGTAAGAGGAATTCGCAATGGCAGAGTGATGAAAAAAAATAGCTATGGCAAGCCCACTGTTGTTGTTGTTGGTGATGTATCTCAAAGGTCATCATCCTGTTATCGGTTATTATTAGAGTAAATTAACAATTTGATCCCTAAATTATAAGTCTCATTTAGCTTTGATCCCCCCAAAAATTAGTAAGTGTATGCGTTAGTTTCAGTTGGAAGTAACAAACTCATTGCATATTGGTCCTTTTGCCAAATGATGATTCAAAAATGCCAAAAGGATTAATATGCAATAACTTTTGTTAGTTATGAGGATTAATTTGTAAATTCACTAATTTCATGGATTAAAATTAAATTGACATAATAATCTATGGACCAAATTGTTAACTTACTAATATTAAACTAGCTAGCTGGAAGTCTACAAGCTTATTAATACAATTAACACATCTTTCTTGATATGTGGTTGTCATTTTGCAGCTCTATTCCATGGCACGCGGTGTTTATGTTTCTTATTCCAGTGTTGTTTGATACCGCTCAGGTGCACTACCAAGGCTCAAATAACTCACCTTTTGAGACCCACTTTCCAAATATGCTGGCATTCTTATTAGCCATATTACTCTATTGTTGTGCAGTTATTGGATGCACAGCAGATAGTGATCACCTCAAACTCAAAGGTTTCAGCTCATATCGCTTTTCTTTCAGGGTCCTTGGCTTCTGCTTCATTGATGTCAATCCTAGTTCCACTCTCTTTTGACCCATTTGTATTCATTATCTGGATGATCATCGTGGGCGTGTATATTGCTCTCAACATCCCCATCCTGTATATCAGTAATTGGCTTTACCATTCATCCGAGAGTGCAGTTTCACAGGTCTACTACATGGGGAAAAGGTTTATTAATGGAAGCAACTATGAAGGAGCAGCTACTGCAACACTCTAGTTTATGTCTCATATTGGAGTATAGTTTTTATATATATAGAATAATTTATACGAATATTATTCTATCAAAGATAAATAAGCTAAATTAATCATAAATAAGCTAAATATTATCTGCAACATACATATTTATTAAGGATTACTTAGGTTATAAATTTTTCCTAGATCTGTTCAACTTATGAATCATGTTCCTAAGCATTAGTTTGTAAGATTTTCTGTCAGTCTCCTTTGCTATTATGGCTATAAGGGATATGTTTTCTGTGAAACACTTGATCGCATGCAAATTAATGTAACAGGCGTACGTCCTACTTTCGGTCTTTTTCTTCTGCAAAAAACACAAACTTTCTGTCTTTATAATAAATAACCCAAAGTTCATAGTTGGTACTATATGTCTCATCTTAAAAGTGATGATGTTATATTCCTTAGTTATGGCACCGTAATTATTAAATATAGAACAATATTTTTATTTTAATAAATTTATTACTATATTCATACTCATTAATTACACAAAATTTAAATTTAATTTTTTAAAAACTATAAATTATTGCATAAGTTAATATTTTAAGTAATTATTTAATAAAATAACTATTTTATATTTAATAATTAATTATGTAACAACTAGGTAATATGATGTTTCGGGAGCAAAATATTATCATTCTTATAATAAATGTAGTTTTATTTTGTTGATTTTCATTGAATTTATTAATATTATTATTCCTTTTTCTTAGTTCAATAACAAAGGAAGCGGTATATAATCTCGCTTTCACTAATAATTTCATTTTTCTTTCGCAAAATTGTGCTAATGAAAATGAAGAAAAATAATTCCGATCCTAATTTTGTAGGTAATTGGTTTTGTTTTTCCTTGTTGCATTTCTTGATAGAGAAATAACAAAGATGAAATTTAAACTAATATACATAGTAATTGGATTTATGAAGGTATAATGCAACTAATTAAACATATACAAATTCGTTATAAACCTAACGATTTATAATTTTATAAATTATTATGGTAAGAATTTCAAAACTTATTTGATTAACATCTTTTTGGGCGAACAGAGGGGCCTAAGGCGCAAGAAAAAAAAAAAGACTACAAAGTAATTAGTTAAGGCAAAGAGACTCCCCTAATTATTTGATTAAAATTTAAAATTAAAAGTTTTGAGAAATTAAATTAAATTATTAATAAAATTCATGAAATATATAACAATAAGCAGTAATATATATAAAGAAACTAAAGTGTTTCATTAATTACTAATACTAACTAAATGGTTTTATGTCCTATAATAATGTGTGCAATCATAAAATAATGTAATTAATTCAATGATTAATTTTTAAAAAAACATAAAATTGACAATGCAGAATGATTTTTAAGTTAAATGGCCATATTTGTCCTATTTATCTTTTTTTTTTAAATTACAAAAGAGGCATAAAGCTTTGGAGGGGGGTTAGGTAAGACAAATCTTGTGGTAAAAAAATGAGCTTCCTTCTTATTATTCACACTTACACTTCATATATATATATATACACACACACCAGAGAAGAAATGCATCAGAGAAAAAAATAAAGCTATAACAAAACTATACAAAACTAAATACAACAAAAATAACCAATCTCTAACTAACCCTTAGAAAAATATTCTAAGTTCATCTATCCATTTTCTAAAGAGTCTAATACACCCCGCAAGCTGGAGTATATATATCTACCATGCCCAGCTTGGACAACAAAGAATGAAAAGAGGCAGAATGGAAAGGTTTAGTACAAAGGTCAGCAAGCTATTGAGAGGATTGAAGAGGCAACAAATGCACTAAACCAGACTGAACTTTTTCTCTAACCAAATGGCAATCCAATTCAATGTGCTTTGTATGCTCATGAAAAGTAGGATTGTGTGCAATGTACATAGCAAATTGATTATTACATAAAAGTGTGGCAGAAGCAAACTGATCAATATGAAAATCATCAAGTAAGAATTTCAGCCACTATAATTCACATGTGGCAACTGCAAGAGCACGATATTTTGCCTATGATGAAGAACGAGAAACTGTGTGTTGTTTCTTAGAATTCTAGGAGATCAAGGCTTTGTCCAAGAAAATGCAAAAATCGGTAATGGATCTTCGAGTATCTGGGCAACTCGCCCAATCAGAGTCGCTAAAAGCCTTCAATTTGAAGTCAGATATAGAAGGATAGAACAGGCCTTCACTAAGAGACGCTTTAATCTACCTCAGTACCCGATGAACTGCTTGGAGATGTAATGAAGTAGGATGATCCAAAAACTAACATAGCTACTGGACAACATAAGATAAGTCAGGTCTAGTGTTGGTAAGGTACAAAAGACGCCCCACCAACCTCCGGTAGCTAAAGACATTATCAAGGAGAGTACTCCCTTCTTTGCTCAACCTAGTGGACTTGTCTATAGGTGTAGAAGCAGGTTTGGAAGCTAAAAAACCAGAGTTAGCAAGAATATCAAGTGCAAATTTGTGTTGATAGATGGAAATGCCTTGCTTAGAACAAGCTACCTCCAAGCCTAGAAAAAATTTCAAAGAACCTAAATCTTTGATTTTGAAGGTGTCATCAAGAAATAACTTAATACGATTGATCTCAGTGGTATCATTTCCAACAAGTATAATATCATCAACATACATTAGAAGAGTAGTAAAAGAAGAACCAGAGGAACGTACAAAAAGAGAGTAATCAGATTTTGATTGTGAATATCCAGAATTAATGAGAACATGAGACAACTTAGTAAACCATTGTTTACTAGCCTGTCTAAGACCATATAATGATTTTTGTAGCTTGCAAACAAGGTTAGGAGCAGGAGAAGAAAATCTAGGAGGTAAGATCATGTATACATCTTCATTCAAGTCACCTTGCAGAAATGCATTATTTACATCTAGTTGTTCTAATAGCCAATTGTTTGCAGAAGCTAAGGCAAGAAGTAGCCATACCATAGTCATCTTTGCCACTGGTGAAAAAGTGTCAAAAGAATCAATACCTTCAGTTTTTGTATAACCTTTAGCAATTAATCATGCCTTGTAACGCTCGATTGTGCCTTCAGCCTGATGCTTAATCTTGTAGACCCACTTACAACCCATTGGATATTATCCTTGAGGTAATTCAGTGAGGATCCAAGTACTATTATCCTCTAAGACTTTGATTTCAGCTACCATGGCATGTTGCCAAACATCATGCTTAACAGCTTGTTTGTAAGTTTTAGGCTCAGAAGAAATAGAAAGAGATAAACTAAAATGTTGATGAGTTGGGGATAACTTGTTATATGACAACACAGAAGATAAGGGATAGAGAGTACTTGAATCATTGGAAGGGGATTGTGTTGAAGCTTGAAGAGAACAATGGTAGTCATGCAAGTACTAGGGTGGTTAACGAGTTCTAACAGATTGTCTTACTGGATGGGTAGAAACAGTAGTGGGAACAATAATAGGGAGAGAAACAGAGGCAGATTCTGAAGGGGGTGAGGGAGAAGAAACAAGAGTAGTATTTGAAGAATAAAAAAAATCTAAGAAATCTAGTGACTGTGGTAAACAAATATCATCAGAATTAGAAGAATTAATATCAACGGGACATAAGGGGAACACATGTTCATAAAAAATAACATGCCACGAAATGAAGATCTCTCTATTATTGATATCAAGTAATATATACCCTTTTGTACCTAGTTTGAAGCCTAGAAATACACGTTTAAAGGCAAGAGGATTAAATTTAAAACAATGATGAACATAAGTTGAGGCAACAAAGAGACCCAAAAACCTTAAGAGATTCTAAGTCAGGTGTTCGATGATGAAGCAAGTTATATAGTATGTCATTATTAATAATAGGGAAAGGTAAACGGTTTATGAGAAATACAGCATGAACAATTGTAACATCCGGTTCTCTGAAAACGAGAGAAAACGTGAGAAACGTAATATACGGTTTCTCTGTAAACAAATGAAACTCACCGGATACAAAAGAAAGTCCCCTAAAATGATGTATTTAAGGTCCCAAAAAATTTAAGAAGTATTCTAGACTCCTAAAAATGAGAATTTCAGGCTCAGACGGAAAGAAAAAAGAAGTTAGAATGAAGAAACAATTTCTTATGGAAAATTTATGAAACGTAATGATATTTTTGTCATTTTGACCAAATTTTAGAATTCACACAGGAGGGTTTTTTAAATGAAATTTTTGAGTTCTCCAAGGTTCTCAAGGGCTCAGAAAACTATGGGAAACCCCAAGACAGTAAAAGCCCCTCGGTGGACATTTTCCAATGTCGATGTACCCGAACTTTGACGAATTCGTTCGAGAAGGTTTTAACTCCGATTTTAGTGATTCCAAAGGAATTTTACTAAATTGGGAATCTAAATTTTTTTAATGGAAAAGACAGTTTTAAAAAAGGAGCTAAAATGAATGAGAAACTAAAATGCCAAGAACGAAAGGCAAAATGAAAATTTTTGAAAAGTGTTTCTTTCTCTCACCTATAAATAGGTGGCGCCACACCTCCTCACTCATTTAGACACAACTGTTTCTGCCCAAATTCAGAGAAGAAATCTAGGGTTTAGGTGCACCAAAGGGAGAGAAAAAAAAGGAGAAATCAAAGGTTTAAGGTATGGTTTCTTGGTATCTTTTCATGCTTTCTTCCATCCAAACCTCCTCTCCTCCATTCTCCTTTATTTTCTTTGATTAAAATGAGGTTTACAAATCTATTTTAAAGGAGAAATTAAGGTAAAATTTCGGATTTGAAGAGAGGAGCCTAGAGAAAACAAGATTCAAGTGAGAAAAAGCAAGAAAACAAGGTAATTTCTTCTTCCATGGTTGCTATCTCTTTCTCCCCTTTCTCCACCATTTCGCTCCACTCAAGAAACCCTAGGAGGGTTTGATTTTTAAGTAGAACCAAGGGTAATTCTTAAGAAAAAGGGTGTGGAGATTAAGAATATACAAAGAGAATTAACAAAAAAATCATGGAATTTCAAGATGCAATTTCTAAGGTTTCAAGTGTTCCTTCTAAAATCTGATTTGATCTCTTAATTCCTATGCCTAATTAAGTATTTAAATGAGCTCCTAAGATCCCTAGAAGTCTCTCTATGTGCTTCTTCCCTTGAGAAAATAAAGCAAAGTCCATGGAGCTTAAAACCTAGCATAGGTTCGGCCAAGAGAGGTTCTTATAGCTAGGGAGAGTTTTAAATTTTTTTAAACTCATTTTTAAGTCATATATGATGAATAAATATGAAGGAAAGCTTTGAAAAAAATTTAGAAACCATAGAAAGTGAGTTCGTGCTTTATGTTCCATAATATGACCTGAAGAAGCAACATATAGTCAGGCTCTTGGTTTTGATTGTGTGATGACTCCAAGAGGCTTAAAAGGAGTCAAGAATCATATTTGAAAGGAAAGAATGGAGCTTAGAATTTATTTGAAGGGTGCTGTTTCATTAGGTGCATTTATGGAACAATAATAAGGTTTATAGATCAAGTTAGTGTCTAAGTGAATTGTGTGGCCTTAGAATTAATTCCATAAACCTAATTGTCTTCCATAAATTGTGTTTAGGCCAAGAGAAATCATCCCTACACTTTTGTGTGTGTGTGTGGTCGAAGGAGGGAGCTTTGGTTCAAGAGAAAAAGTGTGTGATTGTATCTAAGGTAGCTCTCTCTACCTTCTCTCATGCATGATTGCTTGCTTTACTTGTCTTTGAATGTGTGTATGTGTATTTCAAGCCATGAGAAATGTTCTAGCATGATCTCTTACTCCATGGTACCATGATGATGCATTATATTTTCTAAATGATATTCGTGATGTTTGCTTTGGTTTGCTTGAGTATGGTGAGGCCAAGAACCCTTAGTCATCATGAGGATGAGTCAAGAACTCTTAAAATTGGTTGAGACAAAGTAAAGAGTCTTCCAAAAGTGAGGTTGACTCCCAAGAGCATAGTTGAGTCTAAGAATCTCTTAAAGAATGGATGAGGCAAGTTCAAAATCTACAAGTAAATGGGTAAGGTCAATCCACTTGTTTGGCAAGCCTTTGTATGCTATGTATGACTTTCTCAAATGATGAAAATGCCTCTTGAATGTTTGCACATGTCAACATGACCATACATACATTTATGAAACTTGTTGCATGCTTTATGTATGATTAAATGGGAAATGAGCTATTGAGATTCTTTGAATCTTATCCCCTCCTCTCCAATGTTCTAACATGCTAAGTGGACCAAGGAAACAAGGTAATGGAAGCCAACCATCTTGAAGATGAGACCATGACATCAAAGTATCTTGAAATTGTTACTTTAAGGCCTTATGGATAGTAATTGATGAAATTCCTAGTTGTATATGACCTATGATGTTATGAGCATGTATAATTATGTTAATGTATTGTGTATAAATGAGAGCTAGGGTTATATGTATGGAAATACTCATTTTGATCATGTAATGACAATTTTGCATTATGGAATTTCATGTATGAATGGAAGTGGAATAGCCAAAATGAGATGCATGAGGTTTGAGATCATTTGGGCAATTCAAACAAGTCCTAATTATGCTTTTAGACTTACGCAAGAGGTGTCAAGCCCCAAGGAAAGCTATTTGGACATTTTGGTATCCTATATGGAGGTAAAATTAACTATAATGGAACCCTATGTCACTTTTTATCCAAATGAGCTCTTCTTAATTTAAGATTTGGCATGCAATTATAGTTTGTTGAGAGCTTTTTGAAAAGCTAAAGAACATAATTTTTGGAGGTCTAGAGAATATTTGATAAATTTTCAAAGTTAAAATTTTTTTTAGTTTTGGTCATGTCATTGTTCATACTGGTCCAAAAATGAAATCTGTCACACAGGGGCCAATGATGTCCAATTACCATAAAATTTTATGCAAAAAAACTAGACATTCATAGAGACTTGTGTCAACTAGAAGCACCTCATTTGAATGTCTAGAGAGGGAGATATGAATTTTTAAAGATTCTGTCTAGCATCAGGAACTCCAACTGACCTCAAGTATTGTTTGATTGATTTTTCATGCCTAGACATGCTTGAGTTAGTCTAGAGTTATTTTTTTCCTCTAGCTAACATCCACAGCTTTCCATATTTGTATCATTTGCATGGATTGGATTTTTGTGAAATTAATTGGATATTTTTAAAGTTTGCTATAGAATTTTGTGATAGTACCAGTGGACAACCTAACCTCTGGATCTTTTTGAATATCAAACGTCCTCTGTGTTGAATGTTATGGTCTGGACATATTTTTAGTATGAAGTAAACATGTGTAGCTTTCTAGAATGGCCAAGAATGTATGATTTTGATTTTTCTAGAATTAGTATGATTTTTCAAAATTATGATAGAAAAGAGAAAAATCTGGCCAAAAATATACACATGTATTTTATGCTTCCCTTTGAGTTCCACGAGATGTAGGACACTTTTAATGATACAAATGAGTTATATTCATGTAATTAAATATGAGAATGTGATGTATGAGCTCACATAGTTCACATGACACCGAATGAAATTTTTATACTCGACGTAACGCTAAGAAATGCATTATTTAATGTTATTTTCCTTGCCTCTTTGTGAATTGCTTGATATGAGGCCTAAAGATAGCATGAAATGAGCTAAGAAATTATGGTGTTACAACAATGCCATAATTCCAATATGATTTTGGCAAATGAGATTGAAAAATTAATGCACGAGTGACATTTAAAATATGTTGGTGTTTTTATTCCACTACACTGTTTTGCTCAAGAGTTTCGATAAATGAAGTTTGGTGTAAAATTCCTTTGGATGAATAAAAAATTGGCATATCAAATTCAGCTCCATTGTCAGAATGAATTGCCTTAATGGAAACAAAAAATTGATTTTCTATAAGAGTAACAAAGCTTTGTAGGTGGTTTCTAGCTTAAGATTTAAGTTTCATGAGGAAAACCCAGGTAAAACATGTATAATCATCAACAACAGTGAGAAAGTATTTATGGCCATGTACAAAAGGTAAATGAAAAGGTCCCCATATTTTAGCATAAAGTAAATCAAAAGGATGAGATGTGAATGAGGTGCTAACAGGAAAAGATAAACGTTTTTGCTTGGCATAATGACAAACATCACATTGTTTATTAGAAGGATTACAATTCACGAAAGGAAATTTTTGTGTTAAAGTGTGTAAAATTGACTATGATAGATGACCTAATCGATAATGCCATAAATGAAAATCTAAAATACATTGAAGAGTATTAAGAGAAACAGAATGAACTAGAGATAAAGCACTTGCACGACTATGTAAAATGTATAACTCTTGCTGAACTTCAGCTATGCCAATCATCTTCCAATGTGTCAGATCTTGTATCAAACATTGAGAAAAGTAAAAAATGAATTGACAATCATTATGATGGGTGGTTTTTCGAACAGAAATCAAACTGAATGTGAATTCAGGAATGTACAAGGCATCAATGAAATAAAAATTAGGGAAAAGCTTAACAGAACTAGAGTAGCAAGCATATGCCATGGAACTATTAGGCAAGTTGATAGACACAGGTGTAATGCATTTATAAGTTGTGAACTGAGATAAAGAACAACATATGTGGTCTGTTGCACCACTGTCTATTATCCAGGAAGTAGGAGGCATACTAACCAAAACACATACAGACTTTCCTACATTGAAGGTGGGAATGGTAATGTTTGCAAATTTACCTAAATTAAAGGCAGGGACAAGAGAATTACTAGTGAAAGGTGAAATGAAGGAAGAAACATGATTAAGTTGATGTGTAGGACTAGACAATGGCTGCACCAAAGCTAGGAGTTTGTTGTACTGCTCCTGTGTGAATTGATGCGGCACAGGCAAAAACCTTGGGATGCAGTGGGTGTCATTGGCTTCTCTTCACCATGCACTTGTGAAGCTACACTATTGGTAGAGGAATTTCAATTCTTGAACTTGAAGCTCGAAGGAAACCTGTGCTTCTTATAGCAAGTCTCAATAGTGTGCCTTATTTTACCACAATGAGTAGAATTTACTCGTACCTCCTCCTTGATTATTGAATGGTTGATGCTATGGACCACTAAAATTTGCAGAGTTCTTAACAGCATATATTCTAACTTCATTAACAGACTGAATTCCTTGCTCCTGCTGAATTACCAAAGAAAAGGTGCAATTAATAGATGGCATTAAGTCCATCATCATGATTTGCAACTTTGCACTGGAGAAATGTTCATTCAACCCTTTCAAAAAATGTATAACATAGTCCTACTCTTGATGCTTTCGAATTAAAGACATAGTGCTGCAAGAGCAAGATGGAATCGCAGGTGCAAATCGGCAATGGTTTGAAAACAAGTAGCTCATCCCAAATAATTTTCAACTTGGTAAAATATTCTATTATAGGAAGATTTCCTTGCTAGAAACCATAGAGTCCTTCTTGTAGATCGGAGATATGGAACACATCTCCATGGCTGAATCGGTCATGTAGATCACTCCATACATCCATTGTAACGTCTAATTTTTCGTAAAATACCGAAATAAGTCAGTTTTCAAAGCAAGTCCCCTGAGATGAGTGATTCAAGGCCAAATAAAATTGGAAGAAAATTTTAAATAATAGAAAATGAGGATTTGAGCCTTGAGTTGCCTAGAAATCGAAGTCGGAGTGATTCGAACAAATTGCCGAAAGGCCAGTGGCATTTTTGTAAATAAGTGCAATTTTGGAGAAGCACCTAGGAGGGCTTTTTAAATAAAAATTTTGAGTTACCCAGGGTTCTCAGAGGCCCCAAAAACCATAGGAAGCTCTGGGACCGGTAAAGCCCCTCCGGTGTACTCTTTTCGATGTTGGTTGACCCGAACTTTGACCGATTCATTCGGAAAGGTTTTAGCTTCGATTTGAGTGATTCCAAAAGCATTTTATTAAATTGGGAACCTATTTGTTATGGTGGACAAGACGGTTCTCAAAAAGGAGCTAAAACGAAGGAGAAACGAAAATGCAAAGTATGAAAGGGCAAAAATAGAATTTAAGTGTTAAAGGAAGCTTCCCAATTTCTTTTTATAAGTCACGTTCTTTCTCTCCTTCATTAAACCGACTTGCTTCTGCCCATTTTCAGAGAAAAACTCCAGCTTCTTAGGCGCACAAGAGAAGGAGGATTTTGGAGGAAGAAATTCAAGAAAAAGGTAAGAAACTTTAAGAAATTCCATATCCTTTCTTCTTGAATCTTGCTCCCCTCCTCTCAAGTTTTCTTTCTATGGTTTTAATGGAGAGTTTGGTGCTGTTTTGGGGGCAGAATAGAGAGGGAAATTTTGAAAATTGAGGGAGTAAGCCAACCAAGTGGAAGAGCAAGCAAAGAAAAGCAAGAAAACAAGGTAAAACTTCCATTCTTTGGTAGTTTCTTCCTCCCCCTCTCTCTTGCACGAATTTGGCCACCATGAGTCCAAGTCTTAGAGGCTGTTTTCTGTCCAATTCATGGAGGGATTAGATGTTTTAGGTGGCAAAGATTAAGAATGAACTAATAGAATCAAGAAAGGGGCATTAGGAAACAAGATGGAACCATTAGGGATCCAAATGCTCCTTTGCAAATCTGATTTAACATGAATATTCTTAGGCTTAAATGAATGTTTAAATGTGCTCCTAAGATCCCTAAGAGGTCACCCATATGCCTCTTCCTCCATGAAAACAAACAAACCCCATTGAAAGTGATGAACCTAGAAGTTGGAAAAGTATAGAGCACTTAAAGGGATTGTAAAAACTGATTTAATCCATAAGTTCCCTTGGCTATTTAAGTTTTCCCTTGACTTCCTACAACTCTTAACAACCTCCCTAAATGGTTCTCCCATCAAGAAAAAATCAAGAAGCCATTAAATCCCATTTATGCTCTAGGTTTCGGCCAAGTAGGGATGGCATAGTTAGGGAGAGTTTTAAATTCTTTCAAGCCCATTTTTGAGTCATATATGATGCATGAATGTGAGAGGAAGCTTTGGAAAAAATTTAGGAAGCTTAGAGAATGAGTTAGTGCTTTAGGTTCCATATTGTCACCTAAAGAAGCAACATGATGTTACGCCCTTTGTTTTAATGATGTGATGACTCCAAGAGGCTTAAAAGGAGTCAAGAATCATATTTGAAAGGAAGGGATGAGGCCTAGAAGTCATTTGAGGAGTGTTGCTTCATTAGGTGCTTGTATGGACCATAATGAGGTTTATAGGATAACCTAGTGTCTAAGCAAGTGGTGTGACCTTAGAAATTGCTTCATGAACCTAATTAGTTTCCTTAAATCAGGTCTAGGCCAAGAGAAACCTTCCCCACACTTTTGTGGGTGTGTAGCCGAAAAGAGGAGCTTAAATTCAAAGGGAAAAGTGTGTGAATTTGTGTAAGGTAGCTCTCTCCACCTTCTCTCATGCATAAATGTATGTTTAGCTTGTTTTATGATGTGTGTATGTGTATTTTTAGCTATGAAAAGTATGCTAGCATGCTCTTATATACCATGACTCTTGATGCCATATTATGCTTTCAAATGAACATATGATGTGTGATTGAGCTTGCTTGAGTGTGGAGAGGCCAAGAACTTTTCCCCATGGTGAGGATGAGCCAAAAACCCTTGAGCTTGGTTGAGACAAGGTAAAGAGTCTCCCAAAAGCAAAGTGGACTCCCAAAGAGTGTGGTTGAGTCTAAAGATTTCAAAGAATGGGTGAGGCAAGTCCAAATACCATGGAGAGAAGTGTGAGGCTAATCCAAATACTTGGTGAGCTCTTGAATGCCTTCTATGATGTGTTTCTATGCCAAACTTGATTTTAAATGTTCATGACTTCCATTTTTTTCATACATGCATTCATAGAACTTGCTTGCACATATTATGTGTGATGGAATAGGAGATGAGCTATTGAGATTCTTGAATCTCACTCCCTCCTCTTAAATGTCCTAATATGCTAGGTGGACCAAGTGGACATGGCAATGGGAGCCAATCACATTGAAGGAAGAAGATGGCCACCCTTATGCTTAATTTTTGTGTTTTTGACTCATAATGAGACTTCATGATGTATATTATGATTGTAAATAGTCTATGACCCCTTGGAAAAATGTAAAAATGGTATTACATGATAGATAAATGAATGAGTATGGTGTATGTATTCTAGATCATAAAGTGAGTGTTTATGCCAATGTATGCAATTGAGAAAAGCTTGGTATAATGTGTATGAGTGAGGGTGAGGAGGCCAAAATGAGATGCAAATAGTTTGTGACCATTTGGGCAACTCCCACAAGTCTTAAATATGCTTTTAAACTTGCCCAAAAGGTGCCAAGACCAAGGAAAATCCATTGGGCAATTTTGGTACCCAATATGGAGCCAAAATTGACCATAATGGAACCCTATACCATTTTTTGGCCAAATGAGTTAGTCTTGCCTTGAAACTTGGCATGCAATTAGGTCTCATTAATAGATTTTTGGGAAGCTAAATATCATAATTTTCGGGGACCTAGAGAATATTTGATGAATTTTCAAAGTTAGGATTTTTCATGGATTCTGGTATGGGTACTGTTCATACTAGCAGTTTTGAATTCTGTGTCACCCTATAGCCAAATGGTGTCCAATGCTTATGAAATTTTATATACATAAACTAGAGGTCATAAGCTTTCTGTGTCCACCGAGATCACCTCATTTGGAGGTCTGAGCAGTGAGTTATGCATGTTTGAAGTTAACTGTCAGTATCAGTAGTGCCCCATGAGTCTGGTTACTGTTCCATAGGTTCCAGCTGACTAAACGTATCTGTTTCATTCTCGAATTATTTTTACTATCTAGTTAACATTTGTAGCTTTCCAGAATGACCGAATTTGTATGATTTCAATTTTTATAGAATTAGTTGTGAATTTCAGAAATTTGTATCAGTAAACTGAACAACAGCCCAGGCAGCCAGCGACTCTGTAGTTTTTGGATGTCAAACATCCTGTGTGATGAATTTTATGACCTGGGCATATTTTTAGTGTGAATTAGACATCCCAAGATTTCCAAAATGACTAAGATTTCATATTTTTGATTTTTCTGAATTTAGTTATGATTTTCCAAAGTTTGCCCAGAAAAGATGCCAATTCTGGCCGAGAATGAACTTCCATTTTCCATGCCCCATTTCGGTTTCCAGGAGTTGTAGGCATGTTTTTGTGATACAAATGAGTTGTAATAATGAAATTAAATATGAGGAAGTATAGTATGAGCTCACACAATTCACATGACACCAAATTGAATTTTTTTGACATAGCGCAATGCGAAAAAAATTTATTATTTTCATCCCCTTTTCATATGATCTTGTGGGATTAATAATACAAGTTTATAAATGGCATCAAATGAGCTAGAAGTTATGGTGTTATATTTATTGGTATCAGAGCATCGATTCAGGCATATTGCTTTGAGTTGTGGCTTGAAATTATGTGATTGCCCTTGTATATGAGATGTTTATGGATGATTTGAGTGTAGTGTGGTGGTGTGCGTTTCCCTTTTTTTATACTAAACTATGTTATGATATTTCAGAAATATGGTGAACACACGAAGAGGTCGAGGCAGGCCCCCCAGAACAGCTAGACCAGAGTATAGAGAGGCTCGTGCTGAGGATAGAGCCGAGCCCAGTGATCCAGTGGCTTGAGCCTTGCAAGCTATAATGGCTTGCCTGGATCAACAACAAGCTATGATCCATGCACACATATTAGCAACTTCAAGAACGGCTTGTTGAGAGAGACAGCCAGGGGCCTACTCCTCCTCCGCCACCGCCACCACAGCCCTCAAACCGTCTTGAGCATTCAGGGGTGACTCATTCAAATGCACAACCACACATGCAGGCTGTCGCCTCGATTCCACCAGTTCAGACGCCTCCTGCACAGTAGTAGCCCTCGACCAGAAAGGTGATTACACAGTTCAGGAAATTCGGGCCTCCCACCTTTGATGGTGAGATGAATGCAGATAAAGTTGAGGCTTGGATTATGGAACTAGAGCAAATCTTCGAGGTGATGGAATGCACGTTTGAGCAAAAAGCCAAGATGGCTCCGTTCCAGTTACAGAAAGAAGCAATCTACTGGTGGAAGGGCACTGAGCCTATTTTGAGAGCGAGGAATGCCCCGATCACCTAGGAGGCATTCCTCGAGGCATTCCATGAGAAATATTTCCCTGATTCCATCAGAGACAAAAAAGAATCAGAATTCATTCTATTTAAGCAGACTCTGGGGATGTCCGTGGACCAGTATGTGGCGAAGTTTGTTAAGCTCTCCAGATATTCCTCCTACCTGCAGAGACATGATGATGAGAGGTGGAGGGCAGACAGATTAGAGAAGAGCTTGCTCCTTGAGATCAGAGATAGGGTAGTGCCACAGAGAATCAGACACTTTAATACCCTAGTTGAGGTATGCAGAGTAACGGAGACAAACCTTAGGATGATGCAACCTACCTCCAGCGTTAGACCACCCCTTCCCCTCCCTGCACCCAAAAGACCTAGAGAGGGTTCCCAGACTATAGTTACTAGCCATAGAGGTGGTAAGAGTCAGTGGAACAAAAGAGGCAAGAGGAGAAGAGTTCTGCCCAGCAGAATCAGAACTGCTCTTACAACTTGTCCCCAGTGTGGTAGAAATCATGGGAACAGATCGTGCTACGCTGGGCAGAATGTCTATTACAGATGTGGTAGGCTAGGGCACATGGCCAGGGATTGCACCCAGCCTCCACAGCAGTTGACCCAGCAAAGGGAGATGGCTCCTGCACCTAGACCTCAGACCCAGGGTAGAGTTTTTGCCCTGACACAGCAGGAGGCTAGCCAGTCCCCAAGTCTGATTCAAGGTACTATTAAGATAAATGATTTTTCTGTAACTGCATTATTTGATTCGGGCGCTAGCCATTCTTTTATATCATATGACTGTGCTAAGAGGTTGGGTCTGTGTATTTGTACATTACCATATGACTTGCATGTATCCACTCCCACTGGAAACAAAGCCATAACCTCCCATGCCTGCTTAAATTGTGTAGTCCAGTTCAATCATTGTTATACCACACTTGATTTGATTTGTATGCCCCTTATTAATATTGATTTGATTATTGGTATGAACTGGATGTCTGTGAACAATGCCACACTAGACTGTAGCCGTAGATGTATTACTGTGCCAGAATGTGGAATTGTGCCTAGTACTAGGATTGAGCTAGCTGTTATGACCACCTCCCAGGCT